>WEDG01015169.1:0-56717 GCA_017591395.1 Schistocephalus solidus | reverse complement strand
TGTTGTGCTTCGTTCAGTTACGTATTGCTCAATCATATACTACACTTCGCTATGCACGACCACCTACGAGAGCTCTAGTCTGAGCTCGCATGCACAACGGGTACATGCGTGTTCCTAAGCAGAATCTGTGAGCCCACACTATCATCATATTCCCGATCACAACCGACAAAACAACGAACCCCCCCTGGCTCCAAATGGTAGAGCGTTGAACCATTTTAAGGTCGCGGGTTCGAATCCCGGAAGTGAGCCACACTTGGGATTAGGTATGACTGGTGACAATAGGCTGAGTGGTACCAGGTCTCCATGTCTTTGTTGGTTCCATTCCATCTATGCTACACGTCGCGACCGCCTGCGAGGCTCCGTCTGAGCTCCAGGGCACAACGGAACATGCATGTTTGAAGATCGGTGAGCCCCGCACTGTCATCATGTTCGATCACAGCCGACAGAACAGCGGGCCCGTGAAAACCAGATAATTAAAACGTTCGGCTTAAATACCAAAGTCGTGAGTTCAAAATCCAGTGCCCAGGATTAGAGTATGACTAACTGATGACAGCTAATAGAAAGCCACAAATGGCCATTCCGGTCTCCCTTGTCTTTGTGGGTTCCGTTTCCATCGCTATGCTACCGTCGCACAGAGAGCTCTAAAATCTGAAACTCAAGGCAACAGAACAATACATGTTTCGCCAGCAAATCAGTAAACCCTATCATCATGTTCCCGATCGCAACCGACGAAGACGAAGGCCCGTGGCTCGGAAGTGACGTTCGACTCCCGGAAATGCCAAAGAGTTGCGGCTCGAATCCCAGGTGTGCCACGCGGGATTGGGTAGCAAACTGGCTGATGACGTACAATAAGCCGAAATGGCCATTCCGGTCTCCTTGTCTTTGTCGGTTCCATTCATCATATGCTACGTCGCTATGCGACCCAGTTCTACGAAGACTATAGTCTGACTCTCAGGGCCTAAAGAACATACATATTCCATAAAGCAGATCCATTAGATTTGGCGCTTTGTCGTCGCCGTTTAGGTCTTGACCCAGGGGCCAGGACTGGCGGTGGTGACCGGGTGGTTGGGCTCCGGAGTACTTCAAAGTTGCGGGTTCAGAATCCCAGGTGTACCACTTGGGATTACGGGTATGAACTTTGGCTGATGACGGCTGGCAGCCGAAATGGTGATTTCTGGTCCCCTTGATATTTCGTCGGTTCCGTTCCCACATCATATGCATGTATGTATACATATAGCGACAGTCAAGTAGTTCATCCAACCTCCTGTGGTAGGCATGCTGCCAGAACCACAGCATAGGCTCAGAGGTGGCGGTCACGGGCGGCCTTGGCTGGTTGCGTTCCGGGACGTTGGCGGTCGGCATGAGATTTTACGACGGCTGGCTCACAATAGCTCTGTTGTTTTCAGGTTCGTGTGTGGGCGGGTGACGAGAACGTTTGAAGTTTGATTTGAGAGTGCATTGATTGAGTTAAGGTAACGTTGGTTGAGGGTAGGATTAAGTTCTACCATAGGAAGACTGAAGTGAGGGACAATTTGCCGCACTGATTAACCCTGATAGGAGAATTACGTTTACTTTTACCCACTGAAACAAATTCTGCGCGTGGCAAGTCCGTTGGGAGTTTATTGTCTACTGTCACATCATTGGCTTCATAATAAAAAAAGTCATCGGGCAAAGACCAGTGCCTTGACAATAAAACAGGCTAATATCCAAAAATATATTTCTTAAAACACTAAAATCTCATGATTAAGAGAATCAGAATCTTAATTATCAGTACTTTCTTATATCTCTCTAATTCGAATTGCTGTCCAGGTAATTTTAAGAACACTATTATGTTGATTATTGGTTATGCTATTTTTCTGTGTAATCACCTAAATTATAAGTTTGACAGATGAATACTCCAGAGGTGAACAATACGTTCAAGATCCATGATATCGTCAAACATTTATGCACAAGCATTTTTCATTTTAAATAATACATGCATTTCTTTGCATATTTCGAAATAGAAGTTTTCATATAAATAACTCAAATGTTATTATAATGTCCTGATTTCAAGCATCCCATGAAAAATCGGTGTACCCACTTCTCAAGGCCATTCGAAGCCCAGAAAATGAAATCAAAGGCCTTTTTCGATGAAAGCCAGGCTTCCTCAATGGCTTTTCCTTACTGACGAATTTCTACAATCTCTGGCTCGAAAAATTCACAATTTCCTCCCTAAAATCTTGCATTTATTTGAATTATTCTACTTTTAAAAGCATATTTTCGATGCAGTGGCCTCTTTTCAAGCATACAAATGACTGTAACGCATTTGGTACGTTGCTACCAAAAACTAAAACTTTGCTTAAATTGTCATCACAATTATTCTGAAGTCTGTATGTAGACTGTCAATTTTTGCAAAAGATGGTGTTGTCCAATTTAAAGATGAAATTACCATCTAATTTTCCCATTTACCTTTAATGAAGCATACAGAATTAAGATTAAATAATTTCTGCTCTAACCTACAGCCGAAAGCATTGTTAACGATCAAACATTTCTTTGAATGGCACAGGAAGTTAAAGGTCACGTCACATCAAATTATTTGATAGTTCGTTGTTACGGTTTGTTATAATAATTAACACTATTGCTCGCTTCTTCATTCCATCTCACAGATGCTTAAATCTTTGGGCACCTGGCACACATGAGAACATTCATATGAACTCATAAATGAGAAGTTCGGCGTTAAAGGAGTGGCTGAGAAAGACGGCATGTGCACAACCAAGGTCACATTTCATAATTCCTATGATGGCAATGTTTCCCTGGCTGCTGTGAAACAACAAACGCAGTACTATTTTCGATAAGTATTTTATGAGTGATCAATGGTGAAGATTTTAACCGAAATGTTCCTTAATTTGTTTGCCTTGCCGTCCTGTATGAGGTTTAAAAAGCAAGGTTCTTTTCTTCGGTTGATATGAGTATGCGATAAATAAAAAAGAAGTAATTATCTTTATTTTTAATTTAACAACGTAACATAGGTGAGGACGAAGGTAATAAGCATCGTAATTTTGGCTAAGCTAGAAACATGTTAATGGTAGCTTTTTTAATATATGCTATTGCACGTAGGAGCAAAGGCAGATCGCTTGTTTATATTTGTGGTGAAACGCAAATGAGTCAAGACGTAGAAAATATATTTTTTTAACCATTTTGCTAACGTCATTTCTATAAAACAATTCAATAAATTTCTGACATGTTTTATGGGCAGGAAAAGGTTAATAAGGAAGACATTTTGGAAATGCGCCATCAACTGAATTTTTTTAAAGCCGTCATTTCTTTTTAAATATTTTTCTAACCGAAATTTTAAAGAAGGCTCGGATAAACCGTTATACTTTGCGATACTTTAAAATTTTATCGCAGAGAAATGAGCATGCCTTACCATTAAGAAACAAGAATTGACAACACACTTTACTAAGCAGCCCTTGTCAGTTTTGTACTATAGCATGTTTATTGAATTTTAAAACAACTACCCACCATTAATTTCAAATTTAAGTGTGCGCATATCCCAGTTCAAACTCATAACAACTACAGATGATGCAATAGCAAATGCAATTTCAACCGAATTTCTGTATTTGATTCTATCCTTAGGGATAAATACAAATATTTTACTAAAATCAGTCAAATACATCTCTTGTCCAAATTATCATGTTGACCTCTTTTCACATGCTTCGTGGGAGTCACATTTTTGCTTGTCGCGTCAAATTACCACCTTAAACGAAGTACATCATACATGCACTGAACCACCAGGATGGCCAGATATTAAAACTACTGGCCTTATGATATATGAGCACACTTAGTCAATGTCACACATTGCGAAGGAATTGTTACAACGGCTTGATGCGTGAACCCGCCAGATCTCGTCCTCAGTCTGCTTGGCCTGTTCGTGACCAATAGTCGAATAGGACAAGAGAGCACTAGCTGCTTTGCAAGTCGACTGTTAATTTAAAAAATGCACGTGCGATCAACCCTGCTTGCACCTACCATGCACGTGAACGCACATTGAATATCATTATGACCGATGGAGAAACCAATGGTTTGGCTGAGAATTACATAGGAAATAACAACCCTGTCACTGACGGAGTGAGCAAATTGTCGATGATGTGCGTGAGAATCAAGTTTGTGCTCAATAGACTTGCGCCGAATCTTACCATCGTGGCTCGAAGCAAGAACATCCAAACTTGACCTACGATCAGACTTTATAATATAAAATGAGGATATGCCACTCCAGTATTTTGACGAAGTGATTAGCGAAACCTGTGGCATCACAGTTTTACAAAATGACTCAAAGAGGACATGGCGTAGATTTATCGAAGTACTTGAAGATTTAACTGGTGATCAGCCATTTAAAAGGTAATATTTCATAATTGCAGTAATTAAACGCTAGCATATTACCTGGTAAGAATGCAAAGTTACTAAGCTTTAGCCCTTAACGATAAAATAAAATATGAAAAAGTGTAAACTTGTAGATACTTAGTAGTGTTAGCAGTTTTCGAGACTAAAGAGGCAATATGAACTTATGAGGATGGACCAATCACTGATCAAAATGCGAAACAGGTTAAAACCGTATTGCCTTGATGCTATTCTAGCGACTGTAAGGACACTTCATTGAGCTGCGAGGCACAACGGGAAGAACCTGTCTCCATACTGGATCGGTAAGCACAACAGCAATTTTTTTAATAGTCTCGCTGTTTAAAAGACAACAAAAACATTTATGGTAAAATTTCATAGATCGTGGAATGCATTAGAATTGTCGGTAAAAATACAATCTAATATTTTAGTTATTTACAGTAAATACCGACTAAGCACTGGATCTGTCCAATTTGTGTACCTTGTGCTGCTCATAAAACACGGGAACAAATACAGTTTGAAACACATTAATAGCAGACCCTATTCTACTAAAATATAATGTATTCACTTTTTGTCTGCTTCGCCAAATGGAATACGCATGATTATCCCTCTCTTAAAGTTTCCATATCTGGTAAAGATAAGTGAACGAAACAAAGTTAATTTCCCAGATCAAACGATTTGAAGGTCAAAAGCACATGAACACCTCGCGTCTTTTTCTGTGAACGTTATATACTTGTCTTGGGGAATTGTTGAATTCCCCGCACCAACCACAGTCAAAAAATAATTAAAAATGCAACCTTCAGAAAACCCAAGTAGGTAAGTAGACATTAATACATGGACAACATGCTGTTTAGGATCACGAAGTCATCTTCATTAAAATATATTTCAGTTCAGATTTACGTCTCAAATACGCCATAATATAATTTTTATCGCATATTGTTGGAAAAGTATATAGAAAATCTAAGTAAAATGGCCTGAAATTATGAAAATCCTCAAAATTTCCTAACAAGAGGCCCACATTGTTCGACCAGAGAAAAACCCTAGTGTTTAAAATGTCGCCGTCTTTGAAATATTAATACAAGCAATAATTGGATATCACCGTTATCAAATACTGACAGTTCTTTTTCTGGCAAAGCGAGTTTGAAAATTAAAAAAACCATATGCTTACGATTTAATTTTTGAATTGCATCCCAATGTTGTAGTTATTGAATGGCAGGACAACATGCAAGTGCCATAAAACAAATGTAATTGTGACGACCCTATCTGCAAAGACAACAGGCGTCCTGATTATTTTCAATTAACTGTATCATGGCCATTTTTTTCACAACAAAATTATAATGATGCCATTTAAATGTGGACATTTAATGCGGGACTGTATATTTCACGGTTTCCTTCGTTCAATACTGCAAACAACACTAATTCTGGTGGGGTGATTTAATGGCAAAGTGTAGACATTCAAGTGATGGTGTGCATATACCGTTTTGAATCAGTTATCTGTATGTTCAAAATTATATTGTTCTTAAACGTCAGCATATTAATATGCAATTTAGAATATTAAGATATAACCCAATTAGAAAATATATTAAATGTACTATTCTGCTCGCATTTCCAATTAACTGGAGTAAATGTATTATTAAGTTTACGTTTCTGTCCGATGTTTTTGGCACTGATTTCATTTGAGATACTGCCTTTTATAAACTTAGGCGTATTTAATAGGAAAGTACACATTATTTAAAGATTTAAATTTTTAATTGTGATAAAGCCATTTCCACCTCACTTTTCTATAAACACATTTCTGCGGTTTTGCCTTTTGAAAACGTATATTTTATATTTCAATAAAAATCCGTAAATAATTATAAAATCACCGATCAAAAACACCATACGTACGTTTGCACGGCACAACATGTCTGCGAAAATGAGTTAAAATTATGACCTTGCGATTAAGTTTTTGAATGATCCCTCAATAAAGTTGCCTAGTAGCAAGTCGACATGTAAGAACTTTAAAACAGTTCTTCGTTTGACTGTAAGGCATGTGCAGCCGATTTTAGTATAATATGTTTTCTTTAACGTCTATTAACCTCGAAAACAAGGTTCGTTTCGACTTATCAACTACTCCATGAACAGCATCAGTGACATTCCTTAAGTTAAGTAAATGTGCCCTCCGAATGTGATTAAGATAAACTTCCGTAGTAAAAAGGATTATAAGGACACAGTGCGAAGTTAATATTGTTGAAGTGAAGTCCGCCTCAACATACAGTACCACAGTCCATTAGACTAGGTTGCATAGAAAATACATTTCAAGTTATATGTACATGTTATTTCATAGGATTTTTTCACATAAGTTTTGTAAATTTATAACCTTTTTGAATTTGCTATACGTATTCGAGTTTTCGTCTTGTCATATGTTATCATTAATGTCGCATGCTTATTTTCTCCAAAACACCTTTTCGCAAAGAAGGCTTCAGTAAGATAAACAACCAGTGCTTTCCTTCAAATAAAGTCTAGTTTGTCAAACAAAGAACTTGATCTGAAAATATTTTAGTCAAAAGGGTTAAATAAATGTGTTAAAATATTCACATGATGTACATATTAGGATATTATGAAATGTGCGCTGTAAAAGGTATAAGGAGTATGAAGATGACATATCTTTGAAATGCATGTTAAAACCCATATATGTGCACCCATTTAAATATTCTCGTAAATAGAACTATATTCCATAGAGTACTATCAAAATCGAGGGACTTAAGATTCTGGACTGCATGCTAGTGCCATTTTGATGCCATTGCAGTAGGTCCCAGAGGTGACTCATCAAGGCTTAAGGTAAACGCATGCCATCTTTCCGTGTAAAAGCCCACGCATTGCGTCCTTTTGCAAAAACGGCTGATGCGACCCAGAATGATGCTTGATTTTGTTATTTGGAAGGCTTTTTTTAAGTTTATTTGATTGCAAATTAACAGGTGGTTCGTTACGCTTTTCAGCACAGTAACGTGTGAAATTATACATAAGACTATTCATTGTAAATTGAAAGCTTACTATTATTCTTATTAAACTTAAAAAGTGACGTCGATGAACAAGTTCTTTCGGAAATTATTCATTGAGCCTGGGCAAGTGAGAAGTAAATAGTAATATGGAGGTTTGAAAGGGTTTGATAGCATCTATTTGTTAATATGGATCGCTGCCACGCTACGTGCATGGCTATGTTAGCATGATGAGTTCATGGGGACCAAGGAACGGGAAAGGTTTTGTAAGAGGAACGTGATTTAAGGAGGCAATTGTTCGGAAGTGAACACCACTGCCAAGTGCACATAGTGAACAACTACTTCAGGGGTTGGGGATGAAGTGTCCAGTAAGCCAAGGAAGAGAAAGCGCCTGTATAAGAATATTCAGTCATCTCAGCGTTGGATTCTCTAGCAATATAAAACGTACGTGTTCGTGAGTTAAGCAGTCAAGTTAACTGGGCCATGACCTTTACAAATTGCTTTCCATTGTGTACCTGCGATCAATCGGTCATCCATGACTCTGTTTCGCATAACTGCTATCTGAAGTTAGTTTAACTTTGCCGAAAAGCAAAAGAGATGAGTTTGATTGCTAATGACATGTTTTATATCGGAACAATTGTGGTGACGAAATATCGGCAGTTCTCAACTACTTGGCTTCTATGGGGGCTTGCAAAGACAGGCAGAAATGTTGTCTGGGTGCTAGGAACTTATCAGTTAGTTACATAACGTACTTTATGTATGCTCACCTAGATGTGCTGCGATGTACATGGAAAATATATCTTAACACTTTTAATTTAGCTTCAGTGAATCCTCCGGTCTTAACATCCTCCCGAAATTGAACAGCGGCCAGTATAGAATGAGAACGCATTTAGATATGTAGCAAACCTACGTGGTAGCAACGGCTTAGAGTCCTGCTGCATAATAATTAATGATGAGTCTTAAACTTAATAAACATGTTCCTTATCCACAGAAAAAGAGGCTATTTTAATGCAAGTAGTCATTGGCATTCGATAAGATCTGAGAACAAATGAGTTGAGTTCATTTTGACGGTCAGACAAATGTGCCCACAAAAAACATGAGAAGTTTTAAATTGAACTTATTAACCTGCCTTAATTTGCATAGCATCGGAAATATGGTAGACGTAATTTGATGCTGATTAGTAATGGTTTATTTTTGTTCTACTTCATGTCATTCGGTGCTGAGTGCATGATGTTTTTGCATCTTGCATGCATTTTATCCGATAGAAAAGCAACTAATTTCAAAATTCTGACCATTTCTGACAGCAACCAGAACCAGCCATCTGAATTCCGTTCGAGATCGGTAAGCTTTTCTCAACGAATATATAGAATGACAGCGTACCTGCAGAGTAAAAACTTTATTAATTCAGGATAATTTTTTAAATGCTTCTCATCTATACCATCAAGTGCACCAGCTTAAACAGGGATAATGCACGTGCCTTTTAGTCTGTGTTACGGTCATCAATTTACCAATTAACCTGTTGAGCACTACTTATTGACAGTAGGCTTAATGACTGGGCCACCTTTTTTTATTTTACCAATACAATATATTTTTATTCTAAATATCTGCTAAACAAGCACTTTGAATGCTCATAATAGGGATTAAGATGCAGTGACCCATAAAAAGGATTTCTAACAATAACTATACGAGGAGGTTTCTTGTAGAACAATCTACTGGAATCACGTTGAATTTTCGCTTTATTATGTGTCATAATAAAAAGAGTGGTCAAAATAACCAGCAAAAACGACTTGCTTCATTAAACTGATGTAAACCGTTCCCTAGTAACGTGAATATTAATAAATCGTGAAGCACGATAATATTATTAGTTCATTTTTGGTCTTTGTTGGATTAGACTCTATGATCTTTTTGTTGAGAATTTGCTCACAAACATTTGAAAAGCGTATTTTCAGTTCTAATTTATTTTCATACGTGGCATGACAAAAGACCAAGTGTATGAGATAAATGTTTAAATGAACCCCAATCATTAATCTTAGCCAGTCCTAAATAACCCCAATGGTACTTCCGCACAGTTTGCAGCTACAATGCCAGGCAATATTTGTGTTGCAGCATACAGCTGCGAAATAATCAGATTACTTACGGGTCCCTGTGTGCTTTCTTGAATTTTGTAATGAATACCGCCAAATACTCAGAAGTTATTATTAAATAAGAGGGATTTTCGTTTGACTGAAAATACGTTAATTTGCGTTGGAAATTAAACATTTATTTTTTTAACAAAAGCACTGTCTAAACATGAGTTCGATCATCACTAACAATTATTTCTTTAAAAATACATGCACGTGCACTGTTTTCACGCCACATGTCCTTGAAAATTAAGCTTAATTCATTGATGTGAAGGAAAAGTTGATGTTTATTGTCTTTAAGCAGAGAGATGTCCATTTTGCATCGAGGAAGAAAATGACAACAAATTCAGTCCACACTTAATACAATAGATCAAAAATAAAGTTCAAAAGTTGAATGTTTGTGCATTGTGTTTTTACAGTCCTGGGTACGCTCTCAGGTATGTTTGACAACAGGTTGTATCTTATCGGTTTTACAGGAATAAATACCTAAATATTAGGGTCATGTTGGATTGACTTGTGAATGTTCATTTTGTCCTCTGATGATTAAGGTAACATTTTTGATGGATTCGCTAGTTTAATTTTACAGATGAGCTATTTTAAAAATGTTTAATAAATTCCTTTTACGAAAGATGTAGCTAGAGTTTATCCAAGGACACATGGCCGAATTAGGGGACACTTTAAATGCCTTAAAACAAACATATTAGAAATCAGAATTCATCTGAAGTTTTTTCCGGCATTTTATCTAACGAAGATAGTACAGGTGAGTATAGAAAATATCGCAAAAGCCTCATCTTGTTCATTCCACGATCACATTTGTTTTTCAAAACATATGTTCATCTAGTATTTCTTGAGCTACACACAGGGAGTACTCAATATATCTTACGTGTTTACCATTAACATTGGTTTTCATTTAATTTCCCTCTGAAGTCCTATAATCGTTTTTAAAGTGCGTCACAAAGAAGATTGCACATATGTAAAACAGCGTTAAAAGGTAAAATGCCACTTTATGCGAAGTAAAAACATAAAAAATATATTAGAAAAGTATTATAACTTCATTTATAAATCCCATTGACTACGGATTTGACAGTTTTAACAGGTTATTTAAACAGCTATGCGATATTGTAATTCTCTTAACTCTGAAGCCTACAGATGCATTGCGTTTTGGTTAGTCCTTTTTTGTACCAAAACGAGAATATCCACCATGATCGACCAAATTCTGGTTAATTTCGACTTTAAAAATTTCGTGCGTATTAAACCACATCGTCTCACCTTCATTTTATTGCATTGAGTGTATGGCAGTGATTTCTGCCACTCAACATTCATCCATCGATTCCATTTACCTGTTTGACAGGGAATGGGGCGCAATATTCCGATGAATGTCTATGTTTGCGCCGTAAAATGACATATTTTAAAACATACAAACTACGACCATAATTGCCCTGACTAACGTTCCAGTTCCAATTAAATCACAACGTCACCAGTTGAGCAATCTTTGGTTCTGCTGCGTCTGTGACTTGACTTAATTCGCCTTACAATAACGCTGCAAAGCCAGTTGCCCTTGTTATGAGCCTTGGCAGAAGTTAAACGGTGGACCTTAAGTCTTTAAATAACCATATATTAAGGATCACATCGGAAATGCCAGCAAAGCAAAGGGAGACTGGAATGGTCATTTCTGGATTCTCAAACGTCATCAACCAATCATTGCCAACCCCAAGTGGTGGCCCACCTCATGTTTAAACCCAAAATGTGTTGATCAGATGGCTAAAGCCTTAATCATTGCTTACTTTTATCAACTTCTGCTGGCCTTTCTGAGGCTGCTGATGAGGCTCAAGCAAGAAACCTAAGGCAGAGTTAAACAAAAGGTTCCATCCACGATCGACAAGCGTTTATCCGTGAATACTGAATTTTCCCCAAAACAGTATTGAACCATTAATCTGACATATATGTTAGCATTTTGGAGAGACTTTCAAAATTTGCTGTGAGTATTCACATTTTGCAGTGACAATCAAAATGAAACTTAAACATTTTTACAATTGCCGTTGACCATGTAGCAGTTACTTGCATGACTTACTTCTAACTTGCATTTATAACGTAGTTTAACTAGGTCATAATGTGTTCTATCCTTAGAGGCTTCGAAGGATTAATAAAAGATTCTCATTAAACTAACTGTTTAACAGTCAGCACGAATAGCCATGATTATTTCGTACATTCTTTTGTTTAAATAAAGTCATATGACTACTCAATGGGAATTTTTGCATTGCCCGAGTAACCCTGAAAGGAAAAAAAACATAATATATAAATTTAACAGTCATCTTTAATTTCACTCGAAAATGTCCCTTGCCCTTCATCGCTGTGGAAATAAGAGTGGAGCCATCGGTGCTGCGTGGAGGGTTAATTTTTAATGCATACATTTCTTACTATTTGGAACATTTTTAAAGCCAGTTCGACAAAGACAAGGGAGACCGGAATGGCAATTTCTGTCTTATTAGCCGTCATCAGCCAGTCATACCCAATCCCAAGTGCGGAACACCTGGGATTCGAACCCGTGACCTTTGGTATTTGTGTCGATGGCTCTACCATTGAGCGAAGGGCTCGTTGCTTTGTCGGTTGCGATCGGGAATATAATAAAAGTGTGTGGCTCACCGATCTGCTTAAAGAACAGTTATGTTCCGTTGTGCCCTGGAACTCAGAATAGAGTACTCACAGGCAGTCGCATAGCGACGTTTAGCATATGTTGATAATATGGAACCGTCAAAGACATGGGAGACCGGAATGGCCATTTCTGGCTCATAAGCTGTCATTCGCCAGTCATGCCCAATCCCAAGTGCGGAACACCTGGAATTCGAACCCGTGACCGTTGGTATTTGTGTCGAACGCTCTGCCATTGAGCCACTGGCTCGTTGCTTTGTCGGTTGCGAGCGGGAATATGATGATAATTTGGGGCTCACCGATTTTCTTAAGGAAAATGCATGTTCCGTTCTGCCCTGGAACTAAGACTAAAGTACTCACAGGCAGTCATATAGCGACGTGTAGCATATATTAATAATGTGGAACCGACAAAGACAAGGGAGACCGGAATGGTCATTTCTGGCTTATTAGCCGTCATTAGCGAGTAATACCCAATCCCAACCATTGCCTAACACTATTACCTATTCCAAAGAAACGGAAATCTTGCTCTCACAGACATCCGCCTCATGCTAGAATAAATTATCCCCAGAGCAAATGAGCATGATATTCTTATCGTTAACTAATTGCCATGACTAATGATGGTTTGAGGTAAACAAACTTAAAACTATACCCTAAAAACTTGATTTTTGCGAAGGGATTCTTCTTTGTCATATAGATGTGCGTCTGATTTTAAGTTGAACGTTTGTAATGCTAAGTTACCTATTCAGATATATTTTTAAACTAAAGAGTTTGAAGAGGCAGATGAATATGGCTGGAATAGACAAGGGAAACCGGAAAGTCTCCGTTGACTTTGCCAGCCATATCCATCGGCCTCTTCTGCTACAAACCACATTTCAGCTGCTGGTTGGGTTCGATTGTGAGCCTTAAGGCAGAGCGAAATAAGTTAGATCCGTTAGCGATAGGTGATCGTTTATTTACGAATTTTAAAAAGTTAGCGTATTATTTATTAAATCCTTTAGATAAGTAAAGCACGCTCCAGAGTTAATGGGCAAATTTAGGTTGATATAGTTGTCGATTCGACGTTAAGGCATAAAATCCTAGGTGAAAATCATGTGAATGTCAATTAAGGTTATTAAAAAACGCAATCCATAAATGCAGCTTATAAAGTTTACGAAGAAAGTGGAAGACGGGTGTCCCAAGAAGTAAAATTAAAAATAAAGAACATCGTTGGGAAACAATAAGTTACTGTATTAGGTAAAGTTGTGAGGCTGGTTCCTTCGGTTTTCCTCAGACTTGTGTTTAGTGTACAAAAAAGTTTAAATTTAAAAATTGCCAGAAAAGCGAACTTGCTGAATCCTTACTGTCAATAGCTAAAATTGTAGGTGGACGTCACGTTCGGATTGGCTACCACCTTTTCCATATTTCATTGAGATTTTTCTGCATGGAATCCAATTCGATTTGCCGATTAATGCACGAATTATCAGATTGAATAGCTTTGAAGAATAATCAGCTTCTCTTCGATGGGCTAAAATCAACAATGCGCGTTTTGTCCAATGCATTTTTTTCCCAGTTTCTAGTGTATGCGTGTCACTTTGAGGCAGATTCTCTCGTATATTTACAGCGAACTAGTGTTCATGCGGGCATTAAGAATCCGATTTTCCTGTTATTTTCGCAATACACCACATTACAACTTTAACAAGTGATTTTGTAAACGGTTTGTTTTATCTTAAAAGCCAACCCTATCCTTAGGGTGTACAAGTTGGTTTCGAAGTGTAGTTTTTGGTTCGTGCGCAACGTACATTTGATGCTTTAGCAGGTGTCTGTCAACGAGTTTAGACACGATCTTAATTTATGGAAGTGTTCTCTAGTTTTTTAATGTGAGTGCTTGATCGGAACAATCTAGTTCGTTTGCCCTTTTTATTTAAATTCTGAAGTCGAATGCATCCATACACAAAACTCTTGGGCTAGCGTTGACTGACAAAAGTTTTAATAGAAAAAAGAAAGTTCTTAATGACTGGTAAGAGTTTTCTTACGGTGCATCCTCCCTAAAAACTTGTTCATTGCTAAAAACGATCGAACGCTGTATGAAGCAATATCTGTACATGTGCTTCGTTCATTTTTATTGAAATTATTTACGTTTGCGGATAAAAAATAATACGTACTTTTATTAAGCTGCTTGTTTCCCGTCCAATTTAAACACTAACTAATCAGCTGGCTTAAGCAAAATAATCAACTGTTCAAATCGGTAATTAAGTTCTAACACCAAGTTCGTAAGACAGCAAGAATTGGCCTTTTCTCTCCATAACTATGGCTTGCGAAAAAATGGAACTTTGGAAGTTCATGATTTAAACACAGTGACCTATGCCTTTTCAGGTATTTTAAAAATTATGGTTTCCCTTGCAGACTCTCACATTTTTAAGCACGCACTATTAAAAAAATTGAAACTTGAATTCTAAGAATTATGTTTGTATTCTTTTCTCAGATAGTGACGTCATTGGCACCTCCAGCATTTTTCTAAGACAATAGCGAATAGTTTAAGTGGTTCAGTAATTTGTTTAAATTTCGAATGGACGGTAAGCAAATTACATTTCCTCGCAACTTTTAAGTTTCCTTTTTGCAGGCGGACATACGTGCATAGGTCTTCAAGCATAAATGTTGAGCAGTAACGCGGAACATTATAAGTCTGTGTTACGTTCGCCAAATACAAATTTTTAAGTTAGCTGGAAAAGCTAAGATAATCGTTTTGGTTTTTTTAACCTCATACATTTTTGAAAATATTCCAAATAAGATGAAGAAGTTGTTCACTTTCCACGTTTCCAATATACTACATGCCACCTATCAATAATATTTTCCCTGATTTGCAATCTTTTAACTAGCAGCTTACATTTTTGAAGCCACTGGAGGTTGCATCGCATACATCAAAACTGCAATACGTGTCTCTTACAACATTGACAATTGTTATTATTGTTAATTGAGTTAAATAGATTACGTTACAAATTTAGTTATGAAAATGCCAAGCGCCATTTTAATGTTTACATCAAGAACATACATTTGGTCATATAATTAATTATTAAAGGATTTTAAACCACGTTTTGATCAAATTTAAAGAGTACTTATTTAAGTAACAGAACAATGCTGATCAATTTCTAAATTGTAATTGATTTCCCACAATTAAAAGCATTAACATAGTGCAGTGAAAATTTTGAAGTGGTCGGATGAATTGCTGATGCATCCCAATAACCGCAGTGTAATAATCAGATTATGTAGTCCGTCCTCACCTCGCAACTATGCTGAAATGCTATTTGCACAATGGCGAAGAAAGCGGATGAAACATTCAATCGCCCTTCAATGTACTCTGGAGTATACAGATTGTTTAATGTCTGCTTTGGTCCTTCAACGTCCAAAATAAGAGTATGGCCGTAGCAGCGCCACAGAGACGCTGTAAACATGAAGTACTCATTGACCGTGTACGTGTCCAAAATCAGGTCAGATTGTGAGTCCTAAGGCATATGTCAGTAATTGTAGTCAGTACGCATTCAAAGATTAATATATTAATAAATAAAGATGAATTAAACCTGGTTTAATGTTTTCAGTTATTTGCAAATGTGGCCAGATAGTACACTCGTTTGTAATAACTTCTGTTTGTACTATATTTTAGCCTAAAATATACGTTTTGTGACCCGTAAACTATTTTTAAATTATGAAACACAGTTTAATTTGTTTTCACAAAGGTACGAACCTCCCTCTTATTGCCCAACGTATGCTTGGTCTACCAACTTTCTGTACCTCGTTGGCCTCTTCAATAAAACGTTAGATATTTGCGCTTGCTGATCTTTTAAATTAATCTGCTTATATTTGCCATTTTTAAACGTTTTAAAATTTTTGTTGACATTAAACTACATTTTCCTAGATGTCTTAGCACAAACTTATCAAGCCAAGTCTAAGAAAAGGACAAATTGCCAGTTTATGGCAAACTTGCAAACACTGAAGGTAACTTGTCAAAAGGAAGCTCAGCATACATGGAGTACATTTGAATTCAGAGTTAACTGTAACAGTGCTTGTTTTGTAAGTCTCCAAATAAGGAACGTCGTTAAAACACCGACCATATTATACTTATAAATAAATAGCAATTTGCAACGTAGTAGTTCTGAGATCCATTCAGAGTTTTAAGTAGGCTTGTCATGAATTTCCTGAGCCTAGGTAAAGTTTATAGTATGCCATCAATTGTGATCCATAAAGTTACTGCTTTATTTATGAACGCAGATTTATGTTAAAGCATATGCATTTTGGTTTTTGTTTGCTGATATTACTAATTCATAAATTGCATGTTAAGGAAACTGCTTTTGTTGGCAGTATGATTATTGCCAAGCCATCAAAAATCACTTATCAATTTTTCTCCCACGGATACAAAAGGTTTACTTCAAATATTATATTGGAAACTTTAAATAGTTTCAGCGAAAACTAAGTTACCACCTTTCATAAAATACTCTAAGCAGCAGGTTAACGATGTAGTAAGTCTTTAGAAGGAATCAATTTTAGTGCATCGTAATGTAAATCATCAAAACCGCAAAAGTTAACTTCTTTATAGCGTATTTCGTAGCGCATTAAAGTTTTAACTCTTACAATACCAAAGTCTTATTTTAGCATTATCAATTAATTTTAAATTTACAGAATGCTTTACTGACTTTCAATTTGAGTAGCCTCTAAGGTGCAGGTTTAACAAGAAGTCAGATTTGCCGGCTTTCTACACATTTAAGTGTACTTCAACAACGGGTTATGAAGAAGATGGGACGGACCAACAAGGGCTTAATCAGGACAAGGCAGACGATGCCGTGGCGTAGTAACCCATAACGTATGCAATGGCATTTCTTGGCATGATTTCATGCCTCACCAACCATCTTTGTGCGATTCCGCCTCCAAATTTCTTTGCTCAATGTCTACACCGAGCACATGTGTGTTAGGGAAGACAGCGTTTAATATATGATGAGCTATTCTACCATAACCCAAATTAAGCAGTGGAAAGTTTAAAAATTTCATTTTTAATATTATTTATATATATATATATATATATAAAACTGCACATGCCTTTATCCCGTTCAAAATGTGCTTCCGATATTTAAATGTATAAGATCTGCTGAATATAAAGACTGCATATATATTTAGAATTGCTTACAACTGATAGCCAATAGATTCGAAGATTATCAGGTTCAATCCGGCAAGTGATAATATTTCCTTTTAGTCTGCATATCACGTCAGCCATTTCCACACCCTGCAACCACAGCGTTTCATAATATTTCCCTTTAAGGTAGACATCGGCGCCAATTATTCGCTTCCAAACTAAGGCCTGAAGAAGATTTTGAATTCCACCATCTAGGTCATTAAGAGATATAAACCTTAAGTTAGATTCATTTTAAAAATTTTGTCAAAGAGATATTAGGATTAACGCCATGCAGCTCACAGCATGCCTAAAGAGTTATACCAAATAGAAGCACTTTCTACTTCTACCTTCTAGGTATTTTGCAATGCCCTGCCTTCAATACACACGTCAAAATAATTTTTACAAATATGTGTCCTGTTACTGAGTTCAGTATCTCACCAACTTAAGCAGTATTTTCAATTATGAAAATTTATTCAATCTTACCCACGGGTGTTGCAGACCATAAGATATATTTCCCAAATAAGAATTCACGATTCTTCCTGTGGACCGCAGTGATGAACACTGGACAAAATCGAGTCATTCCGTGGCTGACCTTCTTGCTTTGATAAAAAACTGCCTTAAATAGTCAGCTTTTTCCAGCGGGATGATAAATACGGCATAATAGCCGGCAATGTGCGCTCCATTATTTAGTTTTATAATTGGGGAACGAATTTCACATCCTGCAAACGTTAGCCACCTGCATTGCTGCGGAAGAGTTTAGTCTTTCAGCAAGCCACCATTCTTGCCTCTGTTAACGCAAAACGGTTTTCAATTTCTTGCATTAATGCAGCCCTTGTAGTAAGGTGCTTAATATACCAAGCATTATTTTCGTTTGAGCGGAAGACAAAAGAATACTAATTTGCAAATTACAGACTTTCTGGATGATTTTGGAAAACATTTTCTTATGTTAACTTAAAAACGCACGACTTAGATTTAATAATTCTTATCAGTTTTATGTTATTATTTAAGACATGCACATCGTGAACTGTGATAACATCTAAAGGATCATGTATATGTTCTGCTGTTGGGAGCAATTCACAAATTTTACGATACATCCATGACAGCTTGTTGGCATATGTCATGTGCAAAGCACAATGCACAAAGTGTTCGGTATTTTCAACAGATATCTGCCTCATAATGGACGCCGTAAACGTGTAGCTTTCTGGAATCAGTAACAATTAAATTACTGCTTTCAAACTTCTAAGCATCAGTCACAAGAGAGCATCAGTATAATCACCGTTCCCAACCGTTTTTAGAGCACGGCTGCGCAGGCAACACAACGACTGAAGCAGATATGCTAATAATTATGGTCAGTTTCGCCTCCGATAGCGCCAATCTCCGATTAACAAAGCCAACCGGAGCATGACTGTGTTCAAGGATTAAGCGGAAGAACACAGCGCGTCCGCTATCACCATGAATAAACATTGAATCATATGGTCGAATTTGCCTACTTGAGCCTTGCAAGCTCAAAAATAATATGGTCAAAGACTAAGTAGCATACAGTTAAAAGCCAGCCAGCAATTCAGTTGGCCGTAAAAGTAAAGAATATTTCTCACAAACTGAGTAAAGATAGATATGGCCTAAGTTCTGACAAAGGGTGGAGACTGAAAGAATGTATACCAATCATGGCATGAATTTCAACCAATTCCGAGTAGTCTATCTGTTACGAATAATACAGTTCAGATGGAATAAGTTATTTTATGAAACGGGGAGCATCGAAGTGTATAGAATACTGAGCATCCACGACATGCTGGGGTAAACCTAAGTACGGTTGAAGTCGGGATCAAGTTCGGTCGGAATCATACACGACGAGCATCAACACCAGCCATTGTATTCTGGTGAGTGTTTCCGCGGATGCCTGCCCTTTAAGAACGACAAGAAAGTTGGATCAACAACACCCTGAGCTCGGCAAATCAACCCTTACACTTCAATGTGGTGAACCTTGAACAGACTATACCTGTCTGATGAACAGTAGAAGAGAATGGAACAGCCGTCAGCGGAGTCATGCGGATTGCAAGTCTTATGCACGCGTTCCAACAACTCAACAAGTTCTCCCTCGCAGGCCGTCAACGGACAGTAAGAGCGTTTAAGACCTCTAAATCGTAAAAACAGCACGGATACTGTAACTACTACCTCAGAAACTGCCCTATCCCTTGACAATTGCTGCACATTCCCAAGAGGCCTGCGGAAACAGCCACTGCGAGCACAGATGAGGAAATTACTTGGTGGTAGCCAACATGGACTACCTTCACTGTCAAAACTACAACCCAGCTAATGATGGTGACGTATGCCACTACCCTCTGTTGCTCTGTACTCTGCTTTAAAATTCCCCATCTTCACTAATAGGAACTCTGCACTACGCCCTGTCTTTAGCGGTCGGTTGCGAATCCATTGGCTTCAGGCTGGTGAGCCACTACCTGGAGACCGACACAGATGCAGCATCATCTCAAGAGATTTCAGGCGCATCAGGAAAAAGAAAAGTGCAGCGTCTACCAACTGCGTACATTAAGAAGATATTGTTATGTTTTTTTTCTCAAATTTCATTAAAAAGTTCTGCAAAACACAGTGTAAAGTGTACAATAATTTATTAACTATTTACCAAGAGTGACCTTTTTAACCAGTCAGTAGACGCCCATCCAAAAGCTAACATACTGGCATGAACGAAATAAAATGTGATTTTGCTGCATAAAAAGCGTACTTTCAGCCTTAAAAAGTATTTTTTCTAACCAAATATCAGTAGATAAGTGTGCTCAGATTTTCATCACATAGATCAAGTTCTTCGTTTATAATCTACTTCTTCTAACAAAGTCAAAGGCATTGGGTTTGATCTTTTGATAAAGATCATACAAATACCACAACGATAATCGCATGTGAGCAACAAATCTTACCCAGCAGGTAAATGGCCTTTCCCAGAGCATCGTCGCCAATGTTGCAATAACGAACAGCAGGTACGTTCTTGTCAGCATTTATTGTTACAGTGTGTTGAAAACTTTTCTCGTCCCATATTACTCCTTTAAAAGAAAACCAACAAACATTATAAAAATATACATTAACTGTTATATGTTATTTAGTTTTCTTTCATGATGGTCTACATAGGACCTCAAACATTTGAGAAATAGTCATTGTATTCAGTGGTTTTTCATTTTCATCTGACGGGGTACTCAGAGAAAAGGAAGAATATTTAAGAAAAATTAGAGTTTTGTTTAAACTTGAATGCTGTTCTTGTGTAGAGTTTAGCAAACGCCTAAAGCATGTGCTAGTGTTCATCTGGAGTCGGTCAAAATAACTTTTCACGAAAGAAAAGACTTCATTTTCCTCACTTACCACATTTGCCCTGTTCATCTGTAGTGGTAACACCAGAGCAGATAATGTGTGTCGGGTCCGAACAAGAAAATGTCTGAAAATGAAACATCAGTTGTTCGAAAGTGGATTTTCGTTTCCCTTGTTTGTTCATAGAAACAATATTAACTGAATATAATTATATGTTTGTCATCAGGCTTTCACATTACAAACCCAAATGTGAACGCTGAATCTCCATGACCGTTGCTACACGGGCACTTTATGTTTGATGGGGGATGAAACGAAAACGTTTTCTAACATCATGGCCTTCGAAGTTTCACACTCATTTACACCTTTTTGAAAAAAAGCATTAAGGTTTTTTGTCTCTCAATTGTAGCTTAAATGTAATTAAAAAGTGGGTTTTAAGTTATAAAGAATGCATTTCCTAACAGGTATAGCAGTAATCTGGCACGTTCCATAGGACATTTACCAGATAATTTTTAATATTACACACATATGCCGCGCTTCATTTGCTGACATGTAATGCACACTACGTAGAGACCCTCACAATGTGTTACGATAATCAATTGTATTAAATTTAACTGAAATGTTAAGATAGCAACTTTCAAGAAATGCCTGCTGACTCGCGTCCCAATCAAAATCAACTCTGAAAATGCGAGCGTGTGACACATTGAGTACCCAATCAGAGCAACTTTTAGTTGAATCAATGGCGCATTCTCGACAGTATAAAGGCTGCTTAAAGTTTAAACCATTAAGGATTTCAAAAGCAAGCACGTATTGAGCAAAGGTGTGCTTTAATAAGTGGACGAAACGTTGCTATCAACAGTGGCACACAAAAACGTGTAAAATTCCACATCAACAGATGCCTTTCAGGCACCGAATAAAATATGACGCACATAAGTAATTGAACTTCTGTCAATCATGTTCATGTTTAACATGAAATGGAAATAAAATTCCAAATTGCTGTCTATTTTCTGTATGATAATTTAAATGTTGACTGCAAATTATGTTAATCACAGGAAAATTATGTTGATTTTAAACCTTCACTAAATGAAGATTAGCTTTTTGTCTGTAATTTGCGTCTATATATGCATTAAATTTACCTAAACTGTTCTTTTGTACTGACATATTGTCTTCTTCTTATTAAAGAAATGCTAATAATTTATAAGGCTGGCCTTTTTAGGAATTGTGCATCTCAGTTGATAAGAATCCCAATGGTAAAGCCAAAAGCATTGTCGATTCCATTATTTATTTCATGATTTCGAATCAGAGCACGACATACCTCGGCATTTTCAGTATTTCCTGCAAATACTCGCCAGGTGAAAATGAACGATCCATTAGCAGATTCTAAAAGGCGGTTGCTTTTCTCCATTCTATTATCCGTCAGGAAAAACGGTGATTCGCCTTCAAGAATTTTACACAAAATTCAGCCGCAAATTATGTTGTTCGCATCAATATACATTGGAAAAAAATAAATTCATTTGAAATGTTTTCAACGATGTCCAAATTGTCGTGTTTATTTCAGGTTCTTAGCAATGTCTGATAATTTTGAAATCGTATTTTTACATTCCGGACGAAGACAGTGATAGGCAATAATTTTATTACTTTTCTTCGAAAAAATGTCAATGATACATTAAAAGCAAATTTTATGGCCTCTATGCATAGTGTACTGAACTGCACTTTTGCGCTCAATTCAAGACTTCGTTTTGTAACAATAAACCAAGAATTACTCAAAATAGACAAAGGTCTTTAGCTTATTTAAAAACAAGCTCAATTTGAGCACATTAATGGTTCGCCTCATTTGTGAGCTCAAACATTTTTCTGTCCATTTTTGAATGATTTTCATCAGACAAAAATTGAGATTAATGTTTCATTTAATGTTTGTAAAATTGTTGTTGATTTCAGTGCACATTTTAAATTTGCATCAAATTTTACGCGTAAGTGATATTTTTCAACTCGTACTTTTTTATATAGTTGTTCAATCATTTCGTTAAATCTTGTAATCTAGGTTTTGCAACCTACGATATTTGATTGTCATATTGTTTTATATTCACTTGCAGGCCTTCGTATCATATGAAAGGATGCTACCCAAAAATGTGTGCTTTAGGTTTAAGTGGATTCCATCACATAACACGTTACCGTATTCAGTCAGATTAAGGTTAATGTACATGGGATTAGCATTTTTAGACCGCTTACCATATACAACAATATATTTTCGTAACCTCCGTTAAATGTAAAACAATATAAAATATGTATACATAATGGTAAGTGATTTAACATCCTACGCAAACATTGTGACTATATGCAAAATATGAATATTCAAGGTGCGTCATTTATCATCCATAGAAAAAAATTGCTCAAAGACGTTTAAAATGACTTAAGCATGTAATGGATTATCTGTATTAATTTAAACATGCAAATATTACATAATTAAACTTATCGTATTTTGGCATATGAAAGTTAAACATGGAAAAGGAAAAAATAGCAAAATCCTTCTTCCAATAATTCCTGGTTTTGTTTTTTCACAACATAAATTTCATTTGAGAGTGTAGTGTTAAATGAATAAGCTGATATACCTTTCCATACTACAAAGTATTCCGAAACGACGGAGATGTTTTCGAGATTAAAGAAGCATGAAAACGCTGTAAATGTTGTTGATTCTTTATAGGAATCCATGGTTACTTCGCCAATGTTTGCATCCGCTAGATTTGATGGAAATTATTTAAATTATAGTCTTGATATAACGATATATCTGTTTAATTTCTCCATTAGGTTCCAAAAAGAAAGCTCATTCGTCGAGTATAATTAAGTGAAAGATTTGGTTTGAATTAATCAGCTCTCGTTTTTTCTTTGTTTTTCGAGTCCACCCCAAAAAAGGAATAAAAGTCATCATGAGCCAGTCATACCCAAACCCAGGTGGTGTCACGCCCGATGCTCGAAGCCGCGACGCGTTGATCAGAAGTCCAGCACTCTTACAATCGGGTAATTAAACACGAGGTGATGGCATTTAGCTGACCGATGACGGCTAATGAGCAAAACATTCCATTCAAGTCTACCTGTACTTTTTCAGTTACGGTATTCTACATATATCACAACACGGGGTGATGGTGTTTTGCAGTCCGATGACGGCTTATGAGCGAAAAGGTTCCATTCCAGTCTACCTTGAATTTTTAAATAATGGTATTCCACCTATATAACAAGTCGTTTAACAAAGTTGACACATACAACGGATATTGGAATGATTTTTTTTGGCTTATTAGCCATCACCAGCCAGTCATACTTAAACATAGGTGCTGGCCTACGTGAGCTCAAACCATTGACCAGTTCATCAGAAGTCTAACGTTCAAACTATTGAGCGACGTACTCGTTGTCCTGCCGGGTTAGATGTTTAGAATGTTGGACTTCTGGTCATCGGGGGTGGGTTTGAGGCTTTGATGATCCACCACATGTAGTTGGGTAAGACTGTTTGATGACGGCCTATAAGCCAGAACAGCGATTCCATTGTTCACTTATCTTTGTAAGCATTTGGTATCTGCTATTTGGTTCCTGGAGGTTTTCTAGAGTGAGCCACAAGTCAGAGTGGAATGAAGGAGTTCCGTTAGCGCTCGGTGAGGATTCTTTTTCGAATAAAATTATTTTTCTATTTGCTTTAAAGTTGTCTTGAAAACCTTTCCGCAAATTATTCATGAATGTCTGAAACCTTTATCACCCTTGCTGAGCAGACTTGAGGGTATAAGCGTTCACCTGCATGGACCGCGGAAACATTTCCTGAGAACGAGATATATAAGCAGATCAGGACTGTCGTGGTTTCCGCAACTTAAGCTCAGGGTCAAGTTGAATGAGGAGCTATGGGATGAACAACATTTGATTCCTTGGGAGAATAAGCTCATTTTATCCGTACTGACGAGATAAATTGTACAAGCCTTCGTTACTGCGGAGATGCATATATGTTGCATGCATTATAGGAGTTAACAAAAACAGACACTCCTTCAGGTCAATTCAATATCAGATACCTTACTTTTGATCGGAAAAAAATGATAATTGGCTCGCAGGTAACTGACACTTATGCTTAAAATCTAGCATGGGAAAAGCTCGTGCAAACGCACACTAACAGTCTTTGCTTTTTAGGTAAGCACATAAACAGAGTTTTAATTTGCTTAATACCTAAAGAATTTGGACATTTAAGCAGCAAAGTTGATCAGGAGAGATGGTTTAGAGCACAAACATCACGCCTACAGTAGCAAATATGCATACGTTGTCATCTTACGTTCCTTATTAAGTACATTTATAGTTATTTGCACCACGTACCTGTTAAAGTGAGGTTTCGTGTATAATATCTTCCATCAAATGAGCAAGACATCTAAATGGAAAATATTTTTCGTCGTTTATTTTTAAAACTCCACAACCAGCAAAAACGGATTTTCCATTATTCAATATCAAACAGGTCTGTAGGGATTAAATATAAACCATTGATGACTGGGGTGTAAGGAGTGTTTTTTACGCCTACTGACGTAGTTAATCCTTTTTTGTTCATTACGATAACCGAGATAAATGACAAATATCCAGCCTTAGATCACGCGTATTATAACAACATAAAGAACACCATCAACTTGCGTGATATAATTTGAACTGATGGATAGATTGTAATTTTCTCCTGATTTAAAAAATAGGTGTTATTGTACGCGATTGTATACCAAAATGGTTAACGTAAACGTTTAACTGATTCAAAGTTTACGTTCGATTACTCGCAAAACAATGACAAACCATTGTTTTAAATGAATAAGATCATAATGCATTTCGCCAGGTGAGCCACACTTGCGATTAGGAATGACTGGCTGATGACGGCTCATAAGCCAGAAATGGCCATTCCGATCTCCCTTGTCTTTGTTGGTTCCACTTTATCAACATATGCTACATGTCAATATACGACCGCCTGCATGGCTCTAGTCTGACCTCCAGGGCAACACAGAACATACATGTTTCTTAAGCAGATCGGTGAGGAACAAACTATCATCATATTCCGATCAAAACCGACAAAACGACGGGGCCGTGGCTCAATGGTAGAGCGTTCGACTCAATAACCAAAGGTCACGGGTTTGATTCGCAGGTGTGCCATATATAGGATTAGGTATGACTGGCTGATGACAGCACATAAGTCAGAAATGGCCATTCGGGTTTCCCTTGTCTTTTGTCGGTTCCACTTTATAAACATATGCTTCATGTCGCTATACGACCGCCTGCAAGTTTTCTAGTCTGAGCTTCAGGTTACAATGGAACATTCATGTTCCTTAAGCAGATCGGTGAGCAACTAACTATCATATATATATATATATATATATATTGATAAATTAATGATGCTTTTCGACTGTGTATTTTGGGATTTTTCCGCAGCCCCTTTAGTATTATAAGCAAATGTGATGTTAAAGTAGTTAAGCAACCTCTGATGCATCTATCGGTTTTTTCACTTTCCAGGAGAATTCAAGATACTCGTCGTTGGTGCATTGTACAGCAGCTCCCTGTGGAATGAAGTACTCTGAAAAAAAGAAACTTATAATTAACCACGTTTCTAACACAGTGTTTGAAATTATCTAAGCTTTGCGCAATGTGAAAGTAAAGCTGATATACACATCAGATTTTTGTTGTTAAAAAAATGACAAAACCCCTTGTCTAAATGTTCTCGAACGATATGAGATTGTTATGTGCAATGTGATGCAATTGAAAGTCAAATGCAAAATTCAAGCAGCAATGTCGTACTTTCGATGTGGACATTATCATTACCATCTAAAAATGGACCTTCAGTTACTGCAAGTATAGTCGCTTTGATAATGTGCGGTCGCTTACCATGCGCACTAGACATGGTGTTTTAGAAACCGTGTCTCGGAAGGTTGCCAATCTGACGCTTTTAGCAGACCATGCCATCGGCCCAGTATGTGTTGTGTGCTGCGTGGCTGACAATGCACTGGGAATCAGACGGCGATGGCTCCTCCTTACACCCTGATTGTTTTTATCCTGCTGTGTGTTCTATGGGGTTCAGGTCATTTTGTGGCGCAAGAAAAAGGATATGACGGCCCGTCAGCCAAAGTGCCCAATCCCTACAACCTACGTCAGACAACCTACCGGCTCGGATAGTGGTCTGAGTGTGTTCGTGAGGAGAATCTGAGGTCAATGGCTCAGCACTTTTTGCCTTACAAAGCAATCTGACGCGCTTGAAACTATCAATATACACTAAAAGCCATGGCTTGGAATGTGGATCTTGTGGTCAGCCCAGTGTAGGCGTTTATGAGCAATGAAAGAATGGTGGATTTAGACTCAGGCTGCAATTGCTACTTCTTACAGTGGCTTTTATGGCACACCCACCCAGCTAGGATCTAAATCACCCCTACCTTTTGTTGTTTTGTTCTTCGTTTTCATTGCACTATAGTGCGTGCACCTGTGCATAGAAGGTCATTCAATAACGAAATAATGGTCCCCGTTTTGACAATCGTGTTAGGTTTAACTGTAATAACACTTTTGTTGCTTAAACGACCGTTTTAAACAACAGTAGTACAAGGATCGCTGCTTTTAGGGACGAACAACTGTTAAAAGTGGTGGATGATAAATCGTTCTCTTAAGAAATACTGGCCTGTCTCAACAGATATGACAAAAGAAAAAGGGGGTCCTTTCGCACTTGGATGTATCGCTTAACTTGAAGATTTCATCCTAACTGATAAAGAGCCGCTGGTTTCATTGGATTTATGCAGACTACTAGAATACAGATGTTTTCGTGCTTTTGTAGATACTAACTTCAACTATTTATAAAAAGGAAAAAACTTCTCTCCAACTGCATCAGCTAAGATTTTATTGTAAATATATTTATAAATGGCGTGAAGCATTTATCCACATTCTCCGAGTGTGAGTGCTATGCGCGATAGGGGCGATATGTCATTAAATATTCAGATAGAGATATTAAGACGTTCTCTGATAAAAATCTATTTATCTACTATTCCCCTGGAGGCAAAAAGTTCTTTAATTGAGTTTTAGATTTGCAGAAACCCTGCAAATTAGACAGGTACGTAAATGGTTTATGTGGAATCATAACGGCAAGATTAGTGAGCTTTTAGCTAAGAAATTGACCCGTAGTCTTTTTTAATATCCTACAAACTGTATTTGTAAACATGGTGTAAAACCTTCGAAAACATCTTTTTGGGCTGGCTTTGATTTCTGACATGCACCTGTAAGCTACAATTCATAAGCAACTGTGCAATGCAGGCGTTTTATCCACATGCTGGCACCAAACCGTCACAAGTACATCGAATTCCAATACTTTACCATGCAACGGCATAAAATTGGCAAATCGTGTGCACTTGTTTTTAGGGAGTATCTTTTGTGAAGACAGAGCGTTGACCTGCTGGCAAGGCTTAAATTGTTAACCGTCATTCAGCTTCTCGAGGACCACTAGTTTACGTATAACATTAAGAAATCCCTGAGCTGGTTAGTGAATGAAAGTCCATGTTGCAATGTTATCACAACACGCTACAGCTGATATGAGAGGTTTTTCATCTGCGAATTTAAAAGTATACATTTTTCCAAGAACTGGTGAGAATGCTCTATGCAGATAACAAGACACAGTCTGATAATTCAAATAACTGAATGCTATTGACGACGTGGTTTATTGTGGACAAGACATTATAACTAAACAGAATATGCTAGGTAAACAGAACAGTTATCATCCTAAGTCTAAATATATATTCCTGAGATTCAAAACCGAACTTGTCATTAAAAGTTTTGATTTTAAAGTCGCTCTCAGCTAGATGTTTTTGTCAATGGGCTAATGCGGCAGTTTGTACTGATTTTAACCTTTACTGTATCCATCAGGTCAGCATTGATTGTTTGAAGTATCTGAGTGAATGCATATATTTATTAGGAGAGGTTCCGGCCAACCGCCAAAAAATGCGATTTTTCAGCGTCCTTGTTCAAGGCTTACTGCCTCAAGGTCATGCAACGAACGTTTTTTAGACTCGCTGACCTGCAGGCATTTGACCGACTTCCACTCGCACAGGCACGTGTGTCCAAATACGTGTGGCTGCGAAAGATCCACTTGACAAGCCCACACCTTGGTCGAGACAGCATGGGCCACCAGGCACCACAAAAACTGCCATTCGACAACCACTTACTTGCTCTAAATAAGTATTTAAGCAGCTGTCACAATGGCGCTGCTGCGTGGAACAGCAAGTGACGTTTCTAGGAATAATAAACCACTTAATCTGGTGCTTTTTATTGTTTCCTATACCTCCGGGTTCTGCCTTAGGATAGTAGTGCTCCGAGTACAAGATGATAGAAACACACAACTACCGAAATTTTATGAGCACCGTTCTCACGAAATTTTAATTCAGAATCACCCGGCAGTTTTTCCTTAAGATAGGAAAACGCGGTTGGCAACACCCTGTCACGAAATGGGTTAGATATCATTAGGAAAACTCAGCTACAAATGTCCAGGTCAAAACCGAATGATATTGTGAGAACAGTCTTTTAACTTTACCAAAACCGTCTTTTTCCTCATTTTTGATGCCTTTTTGCCAAAATCACTGACATTTGCC
Source organism: Schistocephalus solidus (assembly GCA_017591395.1). NCBI lineage: Eukaryota > Metazoa > Platyhelminthes > Cestoda > Diphyllobothriidea > Diphyllobothriidae > Schistocephalus > Schistocephalus solidus. The sequence continues at coordinate 27,544 of WEDG01015169.1, read as the reverse complement.
TTTATGGACTCACACTTCCTTCGACTTGTGCCGTCTCAAGCAGTCGTATACAAAATCCTGAGGCTACCCGTTCTTCGAGAATAATTCGCACAAGTTATTCGATTCAATTCGCTAGACTTCTTCGTCTTAGCAGTGATTTTTTGCTCAATTAAGTAGACTGTAGACAGCACTCCGATTGTGAGCGATGTGTTGAATGCTCTCATAAGGTAAAAGGACTTCGGCATAAGTTTCCTTTCGATAAACCGTTGTTCGTATTGTTCCGTAGGTCTTTCGTTTTCACGAGAACATCTAGAAATGGAAGTGTGAATTGAATTCCTGTAATTGGAGCATTTTCAGTTGGTCCTTTCAAACGATAACTTATTTGTCCTCTTCATCGCTTAGCCGTTTTTTGGATTAATTAACTGAAAAGTCGCGACCTCGAGTTTCTGCAGTGATTTTGGCGAGTAAACCAGAGATGGTTGACCCCATTGGCGCTCCTTTCATTTGCCTATAGCATTATCGGTTGAATGAAAAATCAGTTTCTTAACACAGGTCCATGAGTTTGAGAACGGCCATTGCTGGAAGATCCGTATCGTGGGATAACAGGAGTTCGTCTGTGTATTTTTTTACTTCGACTTACGATACAGACGTGAAGATGGAAAAAGAAATTAAAGGAGATCTTTATTTCATCTGTGAAGATTTTTGTTCCTTTGAATTTCTTTTTAAACTCCGTTCAAGTCTCAATCAAGTTTCCACAATTCTTCATGAGCGAATAGTGTATTAAAAACAACTTGATTGGATACACCGATTTATGAGCCTTTCGGTGACAATGGAACTTAATGTTGTGGACTTTAGGCAGTGCATACATCTTCTAGCGATAATTGGTTTGAGTTAACCACAGGTATTTAGAAATATCTCCTGATAGTGTCCACTTCCCTCGTAACACCTTATCAATAGATGAATTCCGTGAAATTTTAAGGTTTGCGGAGAGTGGAACGTAGGTAGAACTATCTTCTAACAAAAACAGCATCTTCTCATTGTAGTATGTTTTGTTCGGAACCACAATCGCGACTCCGTTGTTCGCGCAGAGAATAATAATATCCTTGTCACTTTTTAGGTAATTTAACGTTTTCCTTTCTTCGTGTGATATTACTGAAAAACGTTTTCTGTCGTTTAATGCTTGAATGTTACTATATATATATATATATATTTTTTATATATATATATATATATATATATATATATATATATATTGTGTATATTATTATTATTATATTATTCTCATTTACTACTTTTAATTGGAGTGATAAAAAGCTTGAACGTTTTGCAAATTATATAGTTTTTTTTTAATTGGACAAGGACTATGCTTCTTCGCACCCATTCAAGTCTACTTTGCATGCCAATTGTGTCCTCGGCAATAACAAAGACTGATTGGCAGGGTGCTGTTTATTGTAATTTTGTCTATTAATGGGTTTCTTATGGAAACATTTATATGGGAATAACTCAAAAATATTTCAGTTCACTGGCCATACACTCAGTTTTAATTGCATTTAATCCATTTCACTTGAGAATGTTCATGAAAAATATTATTATTAAGCACGTTTATTTTTCCGATAATTAACTCAAGTCTTTTGATAGTGCGATGATTATCCATAGTTTCGAACTCTCATTTCTTGTTTTAATTAAAGACCATCTAACAAGGGTTTTATTTTTACGAAGACGTTGGTAGGTCCGTCCTACAACAGCATCGGAGGTACTTAAGTACTTGATAATGTCCCTGTGCATCGGAAGGATCTTTAATAAGGTGTATGCAAAAGACGCCATGCACTAACAGAACCAGTTTTCTATTACCTAAATACATGACCATTGAAACAAACATTGCAGAGTTCCCGTTGATGAGATGGATTGGCTTAGATATACCTTTGCCCCTTAAGATATAACAGTTATCCGTATCTGTTATTCTGAAAGTGACGAACGGAAGTTTGTTCTTTTGGAGTGAACATATATAGTAGACGGTACTACTTGAATAGTTTTTCTGCCTATTCTTTGATAAGCTTCCTTCGTTTTCTAACACACGGCCTAATCGCGTATTAGGCAGCTCTCGGTATTCCGAAGTTGCTATTTTTTTCATTTGTAGACTGCAACGGTTGCTGCAGATGTTGGTGCTGGCAGAAATACTAAATTAGTGTATGGGGTTTGAACTTTTTAATGGGATTGTTGTAACTTTAATCCATTAAAACTGATGTTTTTTTTTATTTATATCTTTGCTAAATTATGATTTACATAGGACACAGGACAGCCTGCGTTAGCAATGGATACGGAGAATCCCCTACATCCAATCTTAGGTTCAAGGCAGACCAGAGACTATTCGTTCCAGGAAACTAACTTTCACCTCAACAATGTTTCAGCAGAGTAAAGTAAGAGCATTTTAAAATATAATATTTGCATTTAGCGTTGCTTGGAACCGCATTTCTACTGCGGTAGAAGCCGACAAACGTTTTGGCGTTTTATGCAGTAGAAGTTAAAGATTTGGATTGCAAATAAGTTTGACTCACTGTCTGCTGAAAATTTAGTTCCTGTTCTATATATGCCAGTTGCATATACTGCCGGTCCCGAGAATACATATATTGCCGTCACCCCATTTATGCTGGGGATTTTTAGTGTAAGCCAGCAGTATTCGAAGTCTGGTAAGTATAAGAAATATTTTAGTTGAATATGCGCTAAACATTGTTAAAAAATGAACGTGTGAGGTTATTATTTATGAAAGATGTTACATATAAGATAGTTCATTTGAATAATCGTTCGGAATTTTGGCACACATATTAAATTTTAATTATTGTGGCTGAATATGCGTAGCTTCTTTGGAACTGACAAAGTTAATTAACCATGCAAAAACAACATTTCTAAAAGTAATAGATCAAAAATAATAGCATTACTCACGGCACTCTGCTATGCACGGAAATGAAAAATCATTCTTCATTTGCACACAAAGACCATCGTTTACGTTAAACTTCGTGTCCGTGTTCGCCAATGAGACAAACTGTGTGAAAAATAGCAACATACCATATGATATTTGATGACTGAATATCATTTTTTTTTGAATTTTGGAAATGTTTACTGACATCCACAGTAGATATACTCAAGTTATTTTCATTTGAAGTAGTAAATAACTCAACAAAGTCAACGAACCAACTTTGTTGTGAAGAATTCAATCAATAATCTACTGGGTACATGAAGTTTGCATTTTGCAAGATTTTAATGTAATATTCCATAAAGTTCAAGCAAATTTCCCTTTTACGTGTCAACAGCTTACAAACACCAATAAAATCTAATTTTGTGTATCTCTACAAATCAGCCAAAATAAAATTCAACATTTAATACAGGGAAATTTATTTCGCTCCATGATGCATGCGCAGTATGCTAAAACGTACGAGGCACGAGATTTAAGGTTTCCGTGATTGTTTTTAGTCCGTTTACACGTTGTGGCCGATGTCTTTAAAGTCTGAGCTGTTTGTCAGCAGCTATGGAACATATTTCCCATTAAATCGACATAACGCTGACGTTTCTGATCGAATATGAATATTCCTTAATGTTTCCCAACCCAAGTTAGCTATTTAAGCACCATTAAGTGCAACATAATTATCTGATTTACCTTCCTCCTGAATAAAACCAAAAAATAATATTAAAGTGTGACCTGTGAGTTCATGCGTTCCTCTCGACAGGAACAGATCAATGTTTTAAATGCTTATTTAACCTATTCATCACAGTTATAACCTGCGCATTTGTGCCGGATGATCAATAATTGCCCATTGCGCCCGTGTAAGATGCATTTTACGTGTCACAAAAATCCGTGCATCAATCTGTGTCCAGTAGTGTTAAGAATCGCCATTTTTTGGCTTTTGACGTATTATAAGAGATATCATTTGAAACAAGGCAACGACATCTACCTTCACAACCTTTGCAATTTATGGAAAGTAAAGTGCTATCTAAGTTTATTTTTGCATGATTTTTGATAAGTACAGTGGAGACGCATTTTGATAAATCCTGCTCATCATTAAGCATCGCGCGAAGAGTAGAGTCTTAGGAAACATTCGTGAATAACATGAGCCGATCACAAAAAAACATTGCTAGCCTGCCGTGTCGAATGCTATCTCGAGAACATCATCAGTGATCATCACAGAAATGAGTAATATGTGGCACAATGGTAACCATATTTATATTCCTTGCTGAGGGTTGTTGGTTATACGATTATGAGTTGTCGGTCACTAGCCAAGTCGTTAAAGGCTGTTTTTACATCGTCAAATATCTATTCTTGCCTCTGGTGTTATATTTTATTAAGAATCTGAAATAACAGGCTAATGAAGCTCGTCTGTCAGTGGTTGTGTCCGCACCTTTGTAAGAAAGCAGTTTATTAAAAAACAATATGAACATATACTCAGCCTACCATAAAACAATGTGTGCTAATGATTTTTATTCTTAAAATTAAAAAAAGAACATTAATGCACACCTCAAGAGGCAAACCATATTCCTGCAAACCAAATGGTGCCACAGATGACTTTCAGAAATGAAAACTGAAATGCGCGTTTAAACCGTCCATACGTTTATTAAAATTAAAAGTGTTTTCTTTACAGACTAGCAATGTTAAAAATAATAACTACAATGTAAATAACTGAACAATGTTTACGCACTTTAAAACACCAGTTGATCGTGTCAGAAAAGGTTTTGCAAGAGCAAGCAGCGGAAAGGTTTAATAAGAAAAGTGCAGTAGAACAAAATCCTTTTTATCTTTTTCACTCACTTTTGGCGGATTCAACGTCAGTACTGTAAGCTCCACAGGCCCCGAATCCGTCGTGATTTCCGGGTGTTTGTAATCACAAATGGACTCTGGTATGCCTGACAAAAGAAAATAAAGAAAAAATGGCATTTACAATGACAAAGTTACACAGAGATTTTTACGTTAAGCAAATGAATGTGGGTATGTATAATAGAAGCAATATACAGCATTAAATTAGTTATCATTTTCGTCTTCCAATGTAAACATATAAAACGTATTTAATGCGTCACATCTTCATATTTAAACTGGCCATTCAAAAGAAATAACAATTCATTTAAGTATATATTCTGATTTTGACACAAAATATCAAATTGACTCAAAAATCTCAGAGACATTGTTAAATAGAATTCATTTTTTCTGCTGCCAGCTTTAAAAAATACGACCGTATTTTAATTTTACACTTTTTACAATTTTCAACGACAAATGCTTCAGAATATTACCATGGTAACGACAAACTTGTGTTTAATTATGACTTCAGAAAGGAATGGTACTCAAACACAAAACATCGTTAATATGGAGTAACGTATAGCCATTGGATAAAAAGTAAACTTAGCTTCTTCTAACTAAGTAAAAATTGTTGCAAAGCTAACAAATTTTATCTGTTTGCGGTTTTCTGGTTAGAAAAAAATAAGCTATCTTTAAAAAACATCGTACCTGCGAAAGCAACAGACCCGCAGCAAACGCTACAAAAAAGCCTGATGAGAAGCAATGAACAATGCCTTGATAGCATCGGTAAAAATTCAAAACTTCTTCCCCTCAAACATCCACTGCTTTTGTACAAAATGTTCAACCAATGGAGTTTGTATCGAATGTGTCCAATACAATGTTCTTTGTTCTCCGCATTGGCCTGCAAAGGTGTGAAATCAGGTGCGAAATCAGTGCATACTGCGTCCCCCAAAGTTTTACCTCAATAATGAATTGAGCGCTAGGAGAAAAAGGCTTATTTTGGTTTAAAAATATTAATATATCGTAGTTTAAAATCACTAATTTTTGTATAAACGTTTCAAATTACAAGAAAGAGAAAAATATATCTAGTGCAGTAAACTGAAGTATTATTTGTATATGAAGCCTGTCCGTGTAATTAAACGAGTGCCTCAGCAGAAAAATTAGATTTTCTTTTGGAAATAGTCTTTTTTAGAGTTTAACACAAACTAAACCCTCTAGATTAAGCGCAACGTAAATAATAGATTTTATCAAGTAGCCTAACATAAAGGTGTATATGCCAAGACCATTTCACTAGCAATGACAGTTTTTCCTCCGTTTGTACGTTGTGTTAAATGCATTTGGCCAAGGCAAACATATATATTCGATTGGTAGTTCCGATTGTGACGTCACAGGAATATAATATTTCATAAGCTCACGTGTTCACAGGCAGGTCACTGACGTATACATTTAAAAGAGTTTTCAGGTGAAATCGTAATTATACCATTTTGTGTATATAAAGATAACTAATACATTTTAAATTTATTTACAATTATTTTGGGTTTTCTATTACGATGCGTTTTAGATCGTTTTTAAAAATGTGGTGAATTCTTTTCAACAGTGTCTTGCGTCAACTGCCCATCTATTGAGATTCTATTCGATGTGCTTATAAAAACCTTCCAAATAAGATACTTCTTAAAAACATTTACCAAAGTAGAGAATTGTGGACATTCTTTCTAATGCTGCTGGCCATCTAGGTCGTTTTTGTTAATTCACTTATTGTTGAGAGCCCGGTTCCAAGAAAACTCGGAAAACGATATGCCTATATTTCAGTTAAATACTTTCTTTACTAAGTTGCCTTTTTTAAAAGCACTTAAATTAAATAGGTTCACTGTTGAAGGTTTGCATACGTTGTGATTTTTCAAGGTAGAGTCAAGGATAAAAAGAGAAAGATTGACCGGTTTTCGAACTTCGCCACAAATAGGGATACACATTCTGCTGACAATTAAAGAACTCACTTCTCTCATTCTATTGTGCGTTTTTCGACATATTTGCTAACTTCTCAGTCTAGTTCTAAGTTTACCAGCGTGCAAGAGAGTGGCTGAATATATACTATGATTTTGCGATGAAATGTTAATTTTCTGATCCTTCCATTTCAATTTTCCTTATTCATTTATAGTCAACTGCAGCCAAACATTTTCTTGACAGGCTTCGCGTACACGGTGACAGTCCGAAAGTGGCTGTGTCATCGCTTCTCGTATATATGCGCGTTTAAGTTTTTTTTATTATCGGTGTGTTAAAACAAAGTACATTCACACAAATTTATTACAGCATTTTTTGGTTAAAAAACGTCATAAAATTTGCAAAACTTTTTTTATAGACTAAATATCCCTTTTTGTCAAAACCAATATGATCTCTCAAACCTGCATGCACATGAGTTTTCGAAAAAATTAAAACTTATTCGTTCTCCGAAGGGATATAGTCCACGATTTTCCGGCTTTTTAATGTTTTTTCACAGTTCTGCGCAAAAACACAAAATGTTTTGATCCATACGTTTAAATTGGGAAGACAAATTCCTGAGAAGCAATAAAAGTCGGATTTGGTCCCTTGTAGCCCTTTTTCCCATCAATAAACAGATCTGAAGTAAACTCGTTACTATAAAGGAGCTTTACCTGCATCACTATAAAATAACAAAGATAAATAACACCTTAAAGTGCCTGTCCTGATACTACCTAAATTATAATATCTATATTTTATTAGTTAAGCTATGAACTGTTGATTATTCTGAGAAAATGAAAGCTCCACATTATTAAGGAGTAAGATCTTCCAATAATAAAGAGGCTGAATTCGCAAAATCTGTGCGTCTATCAGTATATACCTTAGCTTTGCTTTGACACACACTTATTCTCCTCTCGGTCAATCAACCATTTTACTAAGACTTTATTCACCTGTGCTCAAACTTATCAAATGGTTAACGATTTATAAATTCAGTTTACTTTTTCATTGCGGAAAATCTTACACACACCCTTGAATCGATCAATGAAAATTAATACAATAAGACGCCGATTAAATTGGTTTAACAGGTACAGCGTTAAGTTTTCGAAATGTAATAATGACTACATTATCATAGAGCAGATGGTAAGGTTTTACCAACAAATTATCTTATGTGTGGCTAATCAGATTTTTTAAGTTAACTTTTAAACTAGAATTTTAAAAATCATAGTTTTAAGAAAAAGCTTTTGACGCAGATGCTATGTCGCAAATGACAGTTGGAAAACAGATTCAGTGTATTTAATGCGGTTCATTCAACCAAGAAGGAAAGGACAGTTAAAAGCAGCAGGTAATATTTCTAGATGAGGAATTTAAATTGTTAATCAACCTAAACCTAAAGCAAATGCTTAAAAAATTTAAAACGCAGAAAGACTGTATAGATTAAATGAAGGCAAGTGAGAACTTAGTTACGGAATTGTAAATAATAAAAAAGTTTAAGTACCGCAGTAACTGACCACAATCATCAGGACTTCGGGAAAATTGCAAGGACTATTGCCTTAATGACACACTGTTTGCATTTTTTCTCGACTGGTAATGACCATTAGATTAGTTTCCAATAGTCTGAACGCAAAACCTTTAACCCTATCTCGCAGAAAATACATAGACAAAAGGCATAGTTTTCATATGTACGGAGATATGCTTTGTAGCTAGTGGTAAAAACAGGTCTGTTGTTCCATAAACTGATGAAGCCATTTGAACTTGCAGCTGCTGAGCAATAAAAACAGCTTATAAATTTTAGTAAAGTTCTAAAAAGAATCAACCCAGACTTTGACCAATTTTTCACCCAATGCGCAAAGAAACCTCTCTTAACACTTCAATAGGTAATCTCCTCAACCCAATCATGGTTAAAGTCGGTGTCGTAATTCCTTGTTGCGAAGCGATGTAGTTCAAATTAAGAGGTCAAATATGGAATTTCGAAAATGGATTGCTGCCGAAACGTTATGATTTTCTTACGCGTATTTTGTTTCCCACATTAAAGATATAACAAGGTTCTTACTTTAATGGACAATAATTTGTGTTTTATTTAAATTAAATTATCCTTTTAAAAATCAGTTTTTGAAAAATTTCATTCCCATTAAATCATCAAAGCCACACTCGAATAATCCTTCTTTAAAAGATGGATACTAGATAGTCCCAGCGCACATTGAAAAACTATTAACGGTTTACCATAATGTCAAGCAAACTGAAGCATGTAATGTGAAAACGAAAGTGTACAAATACCACGTTCAAATAATAAAAATATTGCAAGCCATTCAAGATGGTGATTTCAACGGTTTATCGAAATTCCTGCGTAGATCCTGTCACTACATGGCTAAAAAATGGCTAATTTAATTATGCTAATTTTTTTGTATATCCCACTAAATCACTTATTTTTTTAAAATGCCAGAAACTTTATTGTCATCGGCAAGTCCGTTTTTGAGTTTAATTTGGACAGTTTTAATCTTATGAAAATTAACAAATATTTTGTTTCTTTGAACACATTGTTTTAATATTTATTTTCAAGACAATTTCTATGTGCGGTATTTTAACTCTTAAAGCAAAATGAACTTTTGGTAAAATTTAACTGGTGTCACTTTGACTCAATCTTTTATATATCAGCCTTCTTTGTGTCCAGGCATTTACGTCAAAGATTAATACATCTTTTTGGTTATCCATGTGCACCCATGTGTTCTAAGTAAGGACAGAAATATTGATTGCCACATTTTTTTATTTTACATTTTATTTTCTGCGTTCAAGGAATGCATCCTTAAAATTAATATTCTTTAAAGTAAACGAGGATGCTGATATTCATCTTTAATCTGCGCTCTTTTACTGCAAATTTGTAACTTATTTTAGTTTATTCATGCGATTATCGCTGTAAAAACGTCCTTGCATATTTATATGAGGTTGCTTTGCAAATAAAAGCACATTTTTAATATTTTAACTCACACGGATCAAACTTAAGTACATAAACCGCGGACACGGCAAAGGCTTCATTTTAAAATATAAAGTTTAATTCAAAATTAAAAGACAAATATCCTAGTGATGACATTAACGTTAATGTTTACGGCAAAAGTTAATACGTAGTGGATATTAAGAAGGTAAAAACACCCATGTAAACTTTGCTTTAGCAGAAACATAAACAGTTTTAAATACAAATATGGTTGTGCCTTATTTCGATCACAATAAATTAGTTAAAGCGAGTCAAAAAACTAAAAATTTCGTTTTTATTTTCTATGTTGCTTCCTTCTACAAGATACATTTGTTTTCGATCGATGTCTAGCATATTGTGATATAAAAGCAACTTTTGATATTACAGCCATGGAAAAATTTCCGCACACTCAAAAAAGCTTATTTGGGTAATGGCGCATTTGCAAATAAAAGTAAACTGTTAACGAATTACTTCGCTTCATACCCACCCAAATATGTTGATCCCCTCCTTAATATACCACAGAAAAAGACTAAGGTCTCCTAGTCGATTGTTGTTTTTCTGAACATCTATTATTTTTGCCTAATGGCGGCAGAAGAAGTGTATAACATTGCCTGTTGTAAGAGCAGTTTCATCCTACTATCACAAAAACCGTACTTTCAGAATGCAAATATTTAAAGAAATGGCTTACAATAAGGATTCAAAACCCAGGTGAAAGCATGCACAACTTTAAATAAACGATAGTAAATAATTAAATATGTGTGGTAATAAGCTCTCTGTCAATGCATCAGTTTACTAGGAGAAATTATAGGAATTTATATATAGTTTATATTTTCGGTTTCTATATCCTTTTGCCAAGTTGACAGAAAAGAAAGTTCCAATCTCTGCTAAATCAAATTGCTGATCAGTGTTGAAAAAAATAGAATGTAATTTACAAAGGGGATCATGAGAATATCATGTTTGTTAAAAATTGTTCTATTCATGTTCAAACAGGAAAGAATCTGCTTATGAACATCCTCATATTTTTAACGCCAAAGAATGCGAGGTACAATGAATCGGTCACCGCCGCCAGATTCAGGGCCGAAATACATGAGCTAACAGAACTAGGATCCACCTGGGGTCACTGACACAAGAATGAACACGTCAAGGTAACATATAGAATAAGCACTTTCTTCTCTAAGATTTTCGTATGGTTTTGAAGCAAAATCCTAAAGGTCTTCACGTCATATTTGACTGCAATTTGGGAAAGCATATGCTGAATTATGAGCGTACACTTGAGCATCCTAAAATATGATTTGCATTTAGTTAAACTAGTGTTCTATGTCCATCTTTTAAAGCAGTTAGTTACAGAAGGTCACATGTGCGATGCCATACGAAGAAGTGAATCTTTCATTGTTTCTCACTCGCCTAATGTTCACATGAATGTTTTAAACCTCTAAAGACGTAAAACATCACTTTAACTGAGTAAACTTATTTTTAAACGTTAAACGTTCTCTTTATGCAAGATCCGAAAAAGGACTAAGGAGAAGCGGTTCATACTTTGAAAATAGTGCATTGGTGCATTTGCCTTTACAAAATTAATTTGGACCGGTTTTCGTTCGCGACTGACACGAACCGCGCGTTCCACATGACGTGGGCTCAGAAAGGTTTTCCTGAAGTAGAAGTGCGCAGCAGCAACCGAAAACACTCCTCCCTAACTCAGTTACTTATTCCGATGGCAGTAGAATGGTAGTAATACTGGTAGCGGTCTCCAGCGTAGGTTTTTCGTACTCTGCTCATCAGTGTATTGTTACTTTCAGTAATTAGAATAAATTGCTTGACTCTCAGAATATTTTCAATTTCTAAACGGTACATCAGAGACTATAACCTGTTTATTTGCGTTTATTTTTACCTGATTTGTGCTCCGGAACGTGGAAATTTTTCAGGTTCATCTATATTTCCTTTGACTAAAAGTGAAATTGCCCTCTTACTTGTAACCGACTTAGCTTCTTTGATTGTTAACCAATGTTGAGCACGTTCCTTGCCAATGCGCAGCCAAGCCTGTTGGAGCCGGATTCCGGTGTGTTACCCGTGAGGTGTGGCAATTTTTTGAACTTCCCTTAACAGATATATGAAACTTTTATCTCTATAGAAGTGATTACTGTTAAAGGCCACATGGAAATAACGATCAAAAGGTTTTTTTCGAACGACGCTTGAACCTTCTGAAGAAAATGAGGCTCAATCATGTGACGCTTTCATGGACGGCCGTTCATTACACGGACAACTCCAGCTTTCGATTATCTTTTGTTTTCTTTCAGCGATCTAATTTTCGTTCCAATTTTATGCACACTGAATGGAGCTCTTTTTGCTGAAAATTCTAAAATCATTTTTAAAGTCAAATGCTATTCTCTCTCTCTTGTTTTTTGCTGTTATTTAAGAATTTGTTGGCGAAGGAATCTTTTAGGTTCCTCATTCAAACTATGCGATATGTTAAGGCAATTATTTGAAATTCATGATGCCTTTGAGTCTTATCATATATAGTTCAAGATAGACCTAGAAATCAACAGCAGCTTATTACGCTGAAGCTAACCATATTGAAGTTTTTTACAAATGTGGCTCCATATTCTCTTTTATTACAGAAGCCAATTTTTCGCTCAAGAGTTCGAGTCATGTCTGCACAGGAAATCCAGTAGTTGTCTAGGCTATCGCATTTGCATGCATAAAGGAACGGTAGGATGAGGACACAAAGACATGGCTTAACATGATCAGGATCCAGAAACCTGATTAAGGTCATTTATACAAGACATTTTACGGCAAAGTCACATCTGAGAATGAGCACACACTTTCACTTTCCTCTCTTATGTTTGAATATGGGTTAAAAGTTATATCATAAAAATTCTGAACGCCACAATTGGCTGCAATTTGAAACGTATCTGATCAAATAATTTGCCTGAACCTAAACATCTTGAGAAATATAATTGACATTTATTCAAACTGTCATAACTTTAAGTATGTTATATGTATGATGCAAAACCCTGAAGTTAACGAACGATCATTAATCACTCACTAATTTTCTTGAAATAATATGACTGCCTTGAATATATAATGACCTGCTTTATGAAATTTAAAACTTTCATAATATTTAAAGTAATATTGCGTTTTTGAAAAACATTAGCTCAAAATAAAATAATCACTGTATTTTATTTAAGACAATTTTTAAACGTTTAAATTTCTACTCATAAAGCATTAAAGTAATTAAAAATCGTAAACAAAATGTCTTTTAAAAAAGTCATTTAGTGGAGTGTGTGCTTAATTATTCTTTAAAAAGGGAGCAGGTTTAGTATGACCGTAAGCCAGATGTCTAGAGTTCAATTATAGATTACGAAACGAGTTTAACGGAATTGGCCGGTTATTTGATGATTTGTCCATTGCTTGAGTGAAGTTTGAATAATTCAGTCAAGATTCCACTTAATTAAACCAAACAAGACGTCACGGTAATAAATATATTAAGAAGAGCAAAGTGGCTTATAAATGTAAATATACTTTTCAGGAACAATCTTATACTTAACATGTTCTATATATTATGAATTATTTCCTTTCACTGAATTTAGTTTTAGTTATTTTTGGAAGAAGACTTTGATGCGTTTAAGATAGTCATTAAATACACTTATAAGATTCAAGCGTTTTTGAGTTTGCAATCGAGTGTTCTATGTCCTGATTAAATTATAAAAGCAATGGATCTAATCTTATGCATAAGGTTTACAAGATAATAGTGCAATACGGATCCAAACATGAACCCGCATCGCTTAAAGCAATAAAATAACACAACAAATGTTTGCACTGGAGAAATTTTATATAAATCAAAGAACATTCAACAATAAGTAACCACTTTAAAATGCATTTAATATGGTATTTCACAGACGGATGACTGCATGTCTTACAAAAGGTATAATTGAGATAATTGATTAATAATGTTTGTGCTGCAAAGGAAAGAACTCAGTTTTCTCTCTTTATACGAAAGCCTTTTTGTGTATTTTCTTACATTTTGGCTTTGCTCAAAGATTGTAAATAAACACCACAGCCCCTTTATTAATACTTAGATATTGTAAACAAATTAATCATCTGTCTGTTTCCTTGCCTAATTCCACATAACTGAAAAACAGGTAACGCAAAACCTAAGAGGTACAGAATACTGCCCTCGAAGAAAATTGCTGTTAAAGCATCTGAAAAACGCAGATCATCAATTATCTTAAAGTAAGATGGGCAAATATGCGTTTTCTGTTATTCATCACCAGGCCGGTACAATTAGATGGGAATAACATTGTTGGGATAGAAACAATGCTTATATTGTTTTCGGGGAGAAATAAGCGTGTGTTATTCACGTGCCTCCTTTCGACGCCACCTTGATGACCGAATCAACGTGTTCAGGCCTTTGGGGAGAGGTTCAGCCTACTCTGGATGTGAGATCTGTACGTTACTTATGCAGATCGTGTCTTTTATGACGGAATTTAGGACGGCGGTAGATTCCCACCTGGAATCAGCCAAGGAAGGCAGACTGCCTGCGTCCAAATCTTCTGATATCAGGGCGCTGGTTTAGCTAACCGACTCGACACTGCCTCAACTGTTGCATGCACCTGGTTGCGGGTAGTGTGCGGGTGCCAGTGGATGATCTGGAAGTCTTCTTTGGCATCATATCGGTTAATCTGACCGACCTGATGTGCAACAATTTTAATCTAAATCGATCACGTTTAAGGTTTACCAAGCCATGAATGTACGTGTTCACGTCTCTTCTTCCATAAACGCCTCCCTGTTTGGCCAGAATATGGCGCTTCACCGAAAAAGGTAAATTAATATATACACATCAATGTGGCGAGCAACCTAAACATTTCCATCGTGACCAAGAGTGCCTGTAAGCACAATTAGTTTGTATCCGTTTGTAAAGCGTTAACCTCAACGAAAACCAGTCATATCTTCAAGTTTCCTGTGGCCGAAATCCTCATTATAGATGGTGAACGCGTGAGGTGCTAGCTGATCGAGTCATGATTCTCACAGCCGTGGTCGATTACCAAGTGCTAAGACCTCCTGTTGCCATATTCTGGGCTGAGGCTTTGACGCAGGAGTGGAATCAGCCATGTGGGGATGATGCGGTCGAGCAACACTTTAAGAGCCAGTGAGCCAAATTACCACATCATCATTCAACATGGCTGATTTAATCCTGGCAAGTAACGATGCGCACCCGGACGATCAAGCTATCATCACATCAATTACAAAGTCCACGGTGATTATGAGAGCTGCTAAAGTGTAGTAAGCACGTAATCGTGTAGTCACTATGCGTCATATGTACTGCTCACCACGTGCCTCTATAACCCTTAATTGCCAATGTCTCTGCTAACGGGTTCGATTGACAATACAAAAGTTCAAGCTCATAACATTCTTGATTATACCAATGACATCTTCTACCCTCGAGCCGCTACCTCAAATTCTACTTTTTGCTTCAATCATTCATTTGTTTTCTTTCCCCCATATTAATTGTTCAATTGTGTTGTTCGACATCTGTTTGATTGATTGGTAACCATCTTTGCAGATTCCTTTTAATTAGTGGAGTAGGGGTACTGCCAAAATCAGAAAAAAAAATCGCGTGCAAAATGTGTCCTCTATTTGTATTTTTGTGACATTCGAATATGAGACAAAGCAGTTTACTTAAATTTTCATGAAATATAACCCATCCTATACTCTGGTGAACTCAGTTAATACTAGGGCAGTTAGGAGTCTTATGATATGTGTTCCAATATTTTCCGTCGTGGACGGTTGTTATGGTATTGATTTAAGCATGTAAACGTAAAAGAAGAATAATGCTCCCTCATTCAAATTATATTTAATTCCAAGTTACGTTTTCGATATGAAAGAAGCTTATGAGACTTTTCATATATTTTTAAAAGTGGACCAAGATTTCACTCTCGGGAAATTACACTTAATGTTGGAATCCATATAAACATTTGTTTTCAGATATTACCCTCTGTTCAAATGATCATTTTAGGTTCAAATTTATATAATTGTTTTTCGTTTGCTAAAAGGCATCTCGACTATCACATACCAAACTGTCAAGACAATTACTTTCAGAACAGTGCAATTAAAGGGATGGTTATTATCAAAACCTGCATTCTGATTAAATCCGTCCAGAAATTACTTAATATAATAATTGAAAAGCAAATACATTTCTTTTAGAAGTCAACGTTTTTTTGAAATATTGTTTTTTCATGTCAGGACATAAAATCCTTTAAATTTTTGTTTACCACCTTTTTCTTGCAAAAAGAAGCTAGGTAACATAACTTGGTCATTGTCAAGAGGATGAGAGCAAAATGGCATGAGCAAACAGGACTTTGATCCATCTAGGGTCAATGACACAAGAATGCATACGTCAAAGTCAAATCCTACGATTACTACTTTGTTTTACTTTCCAATTTATGATTTTCATATGGGTTGATTGCGGTTTTATTTAAAGTCCGTACGCCACAAGTGGATAACATTTGGGAAAGGTATCTTTTTAACTAATAGCCGGTGCCCAAAGATCTTGAAATATGATTTTTATGTACTTGAAATGTCATTCCATATGCATCTTTGAAAACAGTAAATTAAAATATTTTCCACGGAGAGGATGCAAAAAAAACCCATGTTTACTAAAGATAACTAATAATCCGCTGATAAGCCTTTTTTTAGCTTACAAACCTCTGAATTTATAGTAAGCTACTTTATCTAAAGAAAACATAAATACAAAAGTAATTTTGCGCTTTTGAGAAAAAAAAACTTTCTCGGAAAGTAACATTTTCATAAAGCTTTTTTCAAGCAGCCTGTAGAAGAGAATTGGCCGGATATTTGCTGATTTCATGTAACGAAAGAGGAGTTGAAATACGTCGCAAAGGTTTCGCGTTATTACAACCATATAAAAGTAAGAGCGATAAAAGGATTCCTAAGCACACACGATGAGTGGCTGGCCACTGACTTCATCTAATTTAAAATATCATATCATAAAATACATTCATATATATTTCATGGATTTAAATGCGGTTAGCATTCTTTCATGGTTTCAATCTATTGTTTATTGAGGTACATTTTATTCCATATACTTATGAAAACGTTCCAAATATGGTACTTCCTTAAAACGTTTACCGTATTGATGAGTTTTAAAGAAATCATTTCGTATGAGGAGGGTCATTTAGGTAATATTTGTAGACATAAGCAAACGTGGCATCTTTTTTCTTGGAAATAAAACATCCACCGCAAAGGTTTAAATATGATATTTTATTCAGAAACACGTGCGCACTTTACTTAAGATATTATTATGTTCCTTGACCTATAATGTTTGTGCACAAGCAGACCAGCTCACCTTTGTCTTCAGATTGTTTTCTTTTTGCTACATTTAATATATTTATCTGTATAATAACATAGTTAAACATTATATAATACATCGCATTTTATTTCACATATTATTATTTCCTATAAATAAAGTACACTTGTGTTTCAGGCGCTCGTATTTTACCCTTTAAACGCACATCACAGTCGTGAAAACAGTTGACCCACAGCATGCTCAGTTTTAAATTGCGTTGTACCGGAATCTAGGCCAAAGAAAACGTATCGTGCCACATGCATTATGGGCTTCAGCTGAATAAACGTTAAACATTATTTGAAAAGGAAAAATATATCCAAATATTTAAATAAAGTACCGTCCCTTAACGTTGTTTCTGCGTTTTAAAGGACCAAAGCACAAAGATTTGTAAATCATATTTTATAGTTGATAATAATTGAAACTTTAAAAAATACTATATTTGGACCTTGTTCCATCTAATTTATCTGGAAAATTTTTTCAAGTTTCTGAGTTGCGATTTCTCTCTTTGTAGAAAAACACTTAAAGGTAAGAAAAAATCAGTTACAGATTCCTGATCTATAACCTATCTTAGCCTCTGGCGAACCCATTTAAAAATACGGCGTGTAGGTGTCAAATTAATTTTTTTTCGAGCATGCTTCCGTCCTGTACGATTGGGATTAGTTTTCATTTCAGTGAAAGACGTACATTTTTTGCTCATCCCCATTATGGTTTATAACGCAGCAACGGATAAAATCTCAAATTACTATGAGTTATTTCATATATATTTTTAAGGCACGTAAAACTCTACATTAGCAAATTTCACTTAATGTAGATATCCGTCTTTGAAATCATTTTTGAATATTGTTTTCTGTTCAAATGAACAATTTATGGTCAAATTTAGAAACCTTAAATTTGCTTTCAAAGCACGTTGTGTTACCGAGGATGTACGAAATTGAGACACTTAAAATTCAAATTTGAATGGAAATTAAATCGCATTCATAAATTACATAAAAGGACAATAGCCGCACAAATAAAGTTGTCTTACAGAGTCGAACGTTTTGGAGAAATTGTTCTATTCATGTTCAAACAGGAAAAACTGTGCTTATTAACTTTCTCACATTTGTAACGCCTTAGAATGCAGGTACAATGAATCGGTCATCGCCGCAGAATCAGGGCCGAAAGGCATGAGCTTACAGAACTAGGATCCACCTGGGGTCACTGACACAAGAATGAACACGTCAAGGTAACATTTAGAATGAGCACTTTCTTCTCTGAGATTTTCATATGGGTTGGAAGTAATATCCTTAATGTCTTCACGTCATATTTTACTGAAATTTTGGAAAACATATGCTAAATTATCAGCCTACACTTTAGCATCTTAAAATATGATTTGCATTTAGTTGAAATAGTGTTCTATGTGCATCTTTTCAAGCAGTTAAATGTGCGATGCCATACGAATAAGTTTATGTATCATTGCTTCTCACTCGCTTTATGTCTTCATGAATATGTTAAACCTCTGAAGGCTTAAAACATCTCTTTAACTGAGTAAACTTATTTTTAAACGTAAAATGTTCTCTTTGTGCAAGATCCAAAAATGACTAAGGAGAAGCGGTACATACTTCTAAAATAATGCATTTGTGCCTTTTGCCTTAAATTATCCTGCATACCTGTCGGCAAACATTCTAAACATTAAGTATAGATTTCAACAATATACCAGAATAATTGGCTTACTTTTCTTCTGATTCTAAACTTTTTTGAGTGCGTTTAAATAACTCAAACATCTTTTCGCTTGAATTCGCTGAAATCAAAGTTACAGGACTGACCAGTCATTTGCAATTTCCTCATAAAATATTAAACATATTAATAGACATGTCCTTTCGTGACGTTTCCATATATGTGTTTCTTGTATTTGTTTAGCTTTTTTCGCAGATATTCCTTGAAATAGTAGAAAGTAATTTAACTGTTGTAATTTTTTAATTCGATTTCAGTTAAACATGGATTCTGTTCTTTAATTGTTTAACTATTAATATATGGAAATTCTTTAAAGCCTTTCCAAAAAAGGAGTTCTTGGAAGATCTTTATCAGGTAAATGGACGTAAATATAATTGTTGTTCATACACGCAAACATGAACTTTATTTGCTAAGGAAAATGAAGGTTCCCCACATATATTGTCAATTAATATGCCAGAGATCAACAAAACGTATTCTTTAATATGCTCTTTATTTAAAAACGTATCCAATTGATATTTAGCTGACGAATATCAGCATATTTTACCAAGGGTAAAATTGGGTAGCTTGACCGATTATGCTTGTACAGTAAAAAAGAACCCAGTTTTCTCCTTTAATGGAAGCTACCTTATTATATATGTCTTTATCTTAGCTTCGTTTTAAAATGGATATAAGACATCAACTTGACCATAAAAATAATGCGATGTTGTAAAAACAGTTAAGTTCATTGTATTTTTTTTCCAATTTTCACAGAACTAGAACATAGGTCATACGAAATGGTACATGGTAATGAGTTCTGCCCTCCAAAACAATGGCTGTTAAAACCGCTGCAAAACAAAGATCCTAAATATTCTTAGCCATATCTATGCGTTTCTACATTTTTTCTAATGGGCATCTGAAATTTAACATATGGCTGCGCTGTGAATAAGAAAAGACCTTACGGACCGCTCGGGGTTCTCTCAAAATACTACCTACTCTCGCACGAGTTGGGAATATTCTAAATTAACATAATTCAACTTACGAGATGTTGTCCTTTTTATAAGCTTCTAGATATTCTCCTTATCTTAAATTTTGCTAGACTCCAGTCAAAAAATTAAAGTGGTAAAATCAAACAATTAGGCTTGCACAGAAGAGTATTGTGCCCCTTTATTATCCGTTGCTTTAAACAAACGGTACTTTCTTTAAAGCACTTATCACAGAAAATTAGCTAGTTTTTTCCAACAACGTTCCAATTTATAGGATCTGGTTACAAATTGGAGAAATATGTCACTGAACTTGATGATACGGAAGATTCAGACGACTTCCAAAGAAGCGCACTCAAAGTTTATCGTTAAGCCATTCTTTCTAGATCTTCGTACTGGTCCTAATGATGTGCGCGCACATTAAACTGGTTTTCGACCGGTTAGGAAATGCTTTTCAACACTGTCCATACTCATTTCTTAACCAATAAAACTTCCGACATAAAGAACTTTGAATAGTGATCTGATTTTATTGCGGTACCGGAGTTACAACATTAATTTGGACCTGTTTACGTTCGCGACTGACACGAACCGTGCGTTTCACATGACGTGGGCTCAGAAAGGTTTTCCTGAGGCAGAAGTGCGCAGCAGCAACCGAACACACTCCTCTCTAACTCAGTTACTTATTTTGGTGGCGGTATAATGGTAGTACTACTGGTAGCGGTTTCCAGCGTACGTTTTTCGTACTCTGCTTATCAGTTTATTGTTTCTTCCAGTTATTAGAATAAATTGCTTGACTCTCATAGTATTTTCAATTTCTGAACGGTACATCAGAGACTAAAACCTGTTTATTCGCGTTTATTTTTACCTGATTTGCGCTCAAGAACGTGGAGATTTTTCATGTTAATCTATATTCCCTTTGACTAAAAGTTAAATTGCCCTTTTACTTGTAACCTTCTAAGCTTTTTTGATTGTTTACAAATGTTAAGCACTTTCCTTGCTAATGCGCAGCCAAGCCTGTTGGAGCCGGATTCCGTTGTGTTACCCGTGAGGTGTGACAATTTTTTGAACTTCCCTAAACAGATATATGAAAATTTTATCTCTATATAATACCTTGCAAAATAGCTTTGTGTTTTCAAAGTGGATTTCTGTTAAAGGCCACAGGGAAATGGCGAACGCCAATAATGCGAAATGAAACCTATCCTCCGTCAGTAGTCCTATTTTCTCCCTGAACAAAATACAAGTATTTCAAATGCACTTTGATTATATTTATTTGCTCTAAGGCGAGGGTTGCGTTGCTCATTTTTTTATGCTTTTGTTTTATGTTTTAATCAGAGTCTTTTATAGTTTAAACATGGTTTTTATCTCTTGATAGATTTGAATAAAAGTACTTTATTTTAGGCGTACAAAATCTGGAAATGCTAGTGGATGGTTGCTCGTGGTAATGGTGCCTGTGTTGGACAAGCCACGTTTTGAAGTGAACCTTTCAAACAGAATAAATTAAAAGTTTTCTTTGTGTGCTTTTTGGTGATGAGCTCTGATTAGGTTATCCGGATCATGCCTGTATGTACTTAATGGTCTACACAGTTTATATGCTTCACCATAGCATAGGTCCTACCTAAGCAGCCAGCTACGCAAGTTCCCCTTCATTTCTGCATTTGCAAGGCCAAGTTGCCAGTGGTTTGGCTCATCAGTGTGTCTCCCCAGAATTTGTCGCATGCTCTCTAGTATATAGTCCTGCTTCGAAAGCTCGGTTCATAATATCTTTGGAAATTAATCCGCTAATTTTCATGTCATCAGTCAGGCACATTTAGTCATGGGAGTATAAAGTGCAAACTATTTGAACGTCCAAGAATAAAGGTCAACTTTGATTTTGAATCTGATGGAAAATAATTTACGATAAACCGTTTCAGCACATATAAATAATTCCGCTGAATGCCGTCAGATTTAACGTGAAACCCTAATAATTTTCATTACCTGCTTTTAGGCAGTAAGTGAGACAGATACACACACATGATAAAAAGGTTAAAGGAGCTTAAAGGCTGAAACCTTCGAAATCTGTTAGATTTCACGTTTTACAAAATCAATTTCCTTCAAGAGATGCAACGTTTTTTTGTTCATATGACTCCTTTCTCATATAAGGTTTGATTTTTCATGTCATAATCAGAAAACTGTCATTTATTAAAAATGATCACGTAATACTTTGGGGAGTTTTGGCTTAAGAATGTTTCCAAATGTCCCCTTTGATGTCAAATTCTGCTTTTTGCGGACATTTAGGTGTGATAAATTACAAGAACCTGCTTGGATTTTGCAGCTAGCACCAACGATAAAAAAGCGTCTGATTTTTACTATAGTAAACAAGTGTTTTCAATAGGATAAGCACAGCAATATTTCTCAAAAGGCAGAGAGGACAACTTTTTTCGATCCTTTGAACAGTCGGTCACGTATTTTGGTGGCATTTCAGCAGATTGGTTAGGCAGGTTGTTTCAACACATTCGTGAATGTCACTAGGTTATTTTGTTATCATTCAACTATATTGTTTAACTTAGATGGCTAATACCTTTGTTAAAAGTACGCATTTGTGACCCCAAAAAACCACTGAGCTTCTGATCGTAGCAGTCGCTCCCCTGTTTGGTGTCAATCAAACATAATCTTTACAAGTACTTAGCTGAGGTCTAGTTTTCAGCATTTCTCCTTCAATTAGGGATTCAAACCATCGTCTATTTCTTCATCTCTCATTTGCTTGAGATGACAACTGTTGAAGATACTCTTCTGGGTTAAATAAACGAAGAAAATTAGCACAGTTAATCCTTCACTTAAACTACTTAAGAGCTTTCGAATCCATCAAATATGACACAATTTTCTTCGAAATAGTACAAGAATAGTCAACACTAGTTTCGTTTATGATTCATGCTCCATTTATGCTGAAAATTGTGAAATGATATTTTCAAAATAAAGCATCTCTCTCACTCTTTCTTACATTAAGGTGCAATAATATGTAGCTGTGATATTATTTACTTTATATACAGCACCCAGAAAGCAGAAACGCTTATTTAAGTAGCCTTATAAAATAAACGTAAAAAAGAAGAGTTGTTTAGTTACGTAAAGTGAATATTTAAAAGCAGCAATAGTGATTAGCACTAGCTAGCTCACATTATGGGAAAAATATTTATAGCAGGTAAATATTGGCCTGAAATAGCGAGAACTAAACGAACAGCTCACCAAAAGCAACTGAATGCAATGTGGAGGGATAGTTTACTGTATTGAAACGTTTCACCTGACGTTGTCAGGAGACCAAATTCGAGGTTTCACGTATGGAGAAACACTAGAACAAGAAACAATAACAACAAGAGGGTGAAAAGTTTAGGGTGTGGAGGAAGACCCCTTAAATAATATGGGAAATGTGCATGTCAATGCTGGTAAATTAACTCCTGCAATTAAATGTAAGCAAGTGAGATGAAATAAGCTTTCATCGTATACCACACGGCCGAGACAGCGTCAGATAATATATGACTAACAAACCAGCACTTTAAATTTGGCCTCAAAACGCATTTAGGTGAATTAACTATATGTCAGCTTTGATATTTCAGACAGGACAAACGAAAATGATAATAACCAGCGCGTAATAACGTTTGATGAAATAAACAGTGGTGTTCTGGTATCATTGATGAGAAATAACTTTACTCTATTACTTTTTCGTGTGGCTATGTGGACTATAATGGGCCAATTCGAAAGCCGAATAGTTTTGAAATGCATCGCAGTTTAAAGAAAACGTATTTATACACAACAAATTTTGTACAGGTTAAATATTTATGTGTTTGCATTCCAAAGAGAGTCTATGGAAACTTTGCAGAGGCTTCTAACGGCTGGTCCTCATTTGTCGAGTAACCAGGACACTTATGCATACACACATAACCCTACTGGTATTCTGTAAGAGGACTGGGTTCAAACACAATTTTAAGGAAAATAAATATAAGTTTCGGAGCCTGAGATGCTTGTTTAAAACTGTTAATAATTTAAAGATGATAAACCCCTGCACTGTTGTCTGTGCAACTTTGATGACATAAACTACGGTTTTTGGCATTAGGCCTTGCACTCATTTTATTGTCAAGTGCATCGTTTCAACGCTCAATTGTCTTTTAAGTGTGACGGATCGACCAGTACCATTATTTTTATTGCAGGATCTCTTTACGACGACAAGCTCTATTCTGACAAGGAACCCGGCTTTTCCATGTGAATTTTATTGAATTTCAGCACCAACTTTGATCGATCTGATGACAGGGATTTAATCTGCATTAGACATTGTATTTAACATACAGCATTGAATAATCCTCTTTTTGAAATTCACTTCCCCTGAAAATTTTCACGATAAAATTAAATAACACAAACAGCAATTCCATACATAAATATATTTAAAGCAATAACGACCCTTCAACCATCAAGAAAACTGTCAAACCTATGCTTCATATTCATACTCAGCATCCTCGGGACACTGATACTTTACAGCATTTTTCCAACAGCCCTTGTATGAGATCAGATGTATCAAGGTCGCCACCGCTATACTTTAGGTGGAAGTATTCCATAGTGCGATACCGCTCATCATCCAACGTGAAGGAGAATTTTCCGGAGTCGCAAAATTTCGTTGATCCCTGAAATTCGGGTGGCGTGTCTGTAGTCAGAACTCGAACGGTGATTGGATAATTGTTTTATCTAAAAGTGCAAGCAGTGAAATATTGCAGTGCTGCATCACTCAATGTTTTATATAAGAATGGCCAATTGGGTGTTCGTTAAACTGAATTTTCTGCAAACAGTTCATTTACCTACATCTGTTTAAAATATGTATGCTACGAAATCCTTCCCACAGATAAGGATAAAGCGCGTTATACCAAACATTGCAGTATCACATGATTCTTACCTCCAGCGTTTTTAGTTTTAAATGTTTAGAACTACGGCAAAATAATAAGGTCCTTGTCAGCAAATAAAATTTTAGAATTCAAACTTATGTTTACTAGGTACGATTGAGAAGACAAAAGTACAAATTTTCACCTCCATATCGTTGACTATATGGTTTGAACTATGAAGTAACGCGATAGGAGGTTTACCAATGACGCCATATCTTTATGCATATATACTTGAACTGCTTTATAAATTTAAGTTATTTTAACATTTAACGCAGTTGGACGTTCAAATATGTAAGATTTATCGTTAATACCCCTCAGCTGATCAATGATACACCAGTGGGTCAGTCATATATTTTTCACTACACACAGCAAAATAAATTTTAATTATAAAAATGGCAATCTATTGCAACTGTTCGTATTTAATGCTCTCGAGCCCTTATGAAAAACATTAACCTAATTCCATCAAAGCATTTTGTTGCAGAGACCTTATATTTTCTAAACAAGTACTAAGCGAATGCTCTTGCACCAACATTAACATGTCATTCCTTTGCCCAGTTAAATAAACTCGGTGACCTCAGTTCGATTCAAAACCACGACAACAAGGTGAATGCTTTAGACCAGCCAATACTCTAGCCAAAAAAGCTACGGGGCCTGCACCACGAGCCATGAATTAAATAATACTTGGGTCAGGTACCCGCCCAGAATACTTCAGTGTATAGAATCCACCAATCCTGATACTGTAAGTTGACTCGCCAAGCAGGATTTTCTACGCAATCAATTAAAAATCCGCCGGGCACAATTACGCAATTATGGGTCTTGACAGATTTCGATAATGCATTTAACCCGATTGTACCAATATCAGTGGTATCGGTGGGAATCTCTTATAGCTTATAAGTCATTTGAACTTGAGACCTACCGTAACGAACAAATATATCTGTATTCGTTCTGGGTTGACTTTGCAAGTAAACCGATGCAGGTCTTCTAAGGATGAACAGGTAACATCCTCTGGTCTTAGGCCAAAGAGCTGAACCTCGTGGCTGCTGTCCTGAGATAGATAAAGTACTGCCATAAGAAGTCTTTGCCAGATCATCGTCTCCAGTTTAACCTTTTCGGTCACATTTTCTGTATGGAAATAAAAGTGTTGAATAAAATTGCAGATTACTCATGATGCACTGCTTTTCTTTCTTTAAAATCGAAAATTGTTTAAGAGTATACATTCACTAGAAAGTAATTAAAGGTTTAAACAGCTCACTACTGAATTCGTGTATTCGTTGCAATATTGGTCACTTTATTATACGTACCTTCAAAGTGTGCGGTCTAAGCTGCAGGCAAATATTAGGCAGGATACCACAATGCATTGCCAGATCATTGAGCTTTCTAAATTATGGGGAGATCTTACGTGCAGCATTTAATACGGAACTGTAAAGTCTTTGATTTTCAGACAAATTGACATGCGAGATCCTCTTCACCAATCAGATTTGAGGCAGCCGGTAGGTATGTTCACAGGCAAGAAAGAAGATTATTGCGGGTTTTTCTTTAAACTTTGGTATAATCAAAATTGTAAGTGCTTCATAATTGTAAACACCTCAGTTTCAATTACATGCAGGAATTGATAATAGCTCTTTCAAAGGGGATGCTAGATGATCCTGCGAAAAGATAAGTTAAACAAATTGTTGTATTTTAAACTGTTTCCACTTTAAAATGTCTAAATTAAAAACTGGCTTCATTCTGCTACCTATAATACTGCTAGAATCATTATCTTATTAACATTTTGCAGGGAAATAAGCGTAAATGAATCCTGGTAAAGACATTTTCCAAAACCGTAGAGGAACAATTATAAAACATGGGCCAGGTAGAAAACGTAGCCTGGTGTATTTTAAGAAATTCTCTATTTAACAGCTGAGCCTGCTAGTGATATCGTGAGTTGTAGATTTATTTGTGTAAAAATTATACATAGAAAGTCAGTTTACTGTATTGGAGTCGGTTGCTTCAGCAGGCTAGGCCGGCAACTTGACAAGAAACTCATGTAGCCCCAGTGTTAACACCATTAGCTGTATTCATACTTCATGTTAAGTTTTCAAATCCTGCCTAGTTTATACATTATTTGTAAGTGGGTCAATGTACGCCTCTTTTTGATTTGTAGAAATTATAATAGTGTTTTCTTGAAGAAATTAAATATTACGTTTAAACAAAAAGACAATTAACCGAATACCGTTATGCCATTTAATTTTCCTGAAAAATGAAATATCTGAACACTACGCAATTTTAATGGGAAGCATTGCCTGAATTTAATTTTTCTATAGAAGTTTTTCTTAACAAGCTCAGTAAAGTTTACTAAGGTTATTTGTCATTGCCAGAGAACATTTTTAAAATCTCAGTACAGAGAGCGCACGCACTATTATTTATTGAACACGATATCGGCTGAATATGAGAAATTAAGGTCGAATGGGAGATGCAAATAAAGTGCTTCATAATGGATATCTGTGAGCTATGGGGTCAACAATTATCATGCTGACGGATGGAACGTTTTCCGCTGACACGCTCTGGTTTCTGCAATTTAACTTGATGCATTTTGCATAGCCAAACCTGCTACATTTTCTTCGTTGTCACATTAATCGATGGGATAGTAATGTGGACTTACAACTTACTGACCTGCCAAGCAGCAATCCATATCTTCATCACGTATGGTAGCTCTCGCCAAACATTTTGTGGTGTTCGGTCTTACGCCTTTGTTGCGCATGCAACTGGCAACAAAAATGCCTGAGTAACTATTCGCTCTGAGTAACCGTCGAAGCTAGCGCAATTTGGCAACATTGTCTTCTGGTTCACTGCAGTATGGCGCAACATAGCGCCCGTAAAAAACTTTGTTTGTGAATTATTGGTTGGTTGCTGCTGAAGCTCCGTACTTTGCGTCGCCAC
>WEDG01015167.1:0-33186 GCA_017591395.1 Schistocephalus solidus | reverse complement strand
GACGAGTCCATAACACCCAATTACACATTTTAAACGACAAAGGGGTTCCAAGAAAATATCCGACCACCTGGGGAAAGTTGAAATTTGGCTGCCTTCAACACATTACTAAAAGCTATATTTCTTCATGCCGAAAAATGTATTCTTCACAGAATTACGTAAAGAAGAGTAAGAGGGGCGAAAAAATCCTCGAACTCATGATCCATTCCTGCCAAAAATGGGGATTTCATTATTGTTGAAATGAATGGTTATTTAGTCTTCCATTTCTGGCAAAAGACTGCTACTACAATAAAATAAACTAACTCTCTTAATTTTAGTTGGTCAAATAATAATAATTGTGCGTAAAAGCGGAAGAAAATCTCCATCTTCAATTCAGAAGTAAAAAGTGGCCTTAGAGTCTCTAAAATTAATTAAACTTCCGTGCAAGTAAAACAGGCGTACCGTATAGTGGCTCAGTAACTTTTTTTCTGCGTGAAAATTTTGACGCCTGGCGTATTAATTCTTTGGGCACGCGCAGTTTGGAGGATTTTGCTCGGAATGGGCACGTACAAATTGCCGTGGATTTGCGAACAAGGATCCGGAATCTGTTGAGACATTTACTCTCCACAATTAAAGTTAAACGAGCGTAAATATAAGGATTTAGTAATACCAACCATTCCACGACGGCTTGTCACCAACAATCTGTCGTTACATACATAGTACATCTTCTTCTTTAGGTGTGAGGCTTGAAGAAGGGGTAAATTTCGCTGTTAAGAAAATTTAAAATCATAAGATTTGTTAAGTTTACGAAATTTCCATTCAGGTAGCGTCGTATTTCTCGTTTATTATTGCAAATGTTTATTGCGTTACATCTTATCTTTCCAACAGTAACACGGGAGTGACGAGTTTCCTTGCATGAAGAGCATATACCCTTTTGTTTTGAATATCCTACATTTAAGTGCAAAGGCAGGTGATATTCACAATTCTTCTGAGATCGTATAAACTTCTTTTAACTGGAAATTTACACTTTTTCTAAACATACAAATTTGGGAACGGCGTGATTTGATGCAAAATGACTAAAATAAAGCCTATTCTGTGCTATTTTCCATAGATTTTATGGCTGGGTACGACCATAGTTAACCCAGCAAATACTGATAGCTTTGAGGGGGCATATTTCCGTGTTCTATCCCCGTGGAATTCAGCGCAAGGTTAGCTGCAACACGAAAGGAACCTACTCCCGGGCCCTATCTAGTATATTTGAGAGTTTATGAAGACATCAGAAGTTTGCATCCTTATTTTTCATTCCACCAAGGCAAAACACAACCTTCAACAATTGCTGGCCTCCACCCTGGCAGACGTGACCTACTCGCCCGAGAGGGCTGCCCAACTGGCAACAAATCTGGCCAATCTGGTGAGGAAGCAGGCGCGTGGCCTAGAGCAGTCTCCGCGCTACAAGGTCGTGGCCTTGGTGCACATTGGCGCGTTGGCTGATGCCAGCGTATACCTTTGCAGCAGGGCAATCTGGTCGGTTGACTGCGGTGATAGCTACGCCGAGGCCTCCTATTCTAACAACTCCCTCTACGCAGTGGCTACACTCTACGCGGTCTACTTTGAGTGAACACGCCTGCCGCCCGCTAGCGAATATCGGCAAGCCAATGCACGACGCCTTCCACGTCTCTCTTTCTAGAAACTTACCGACTATCAAGTAAACTTCCGACTGCATATTTTACCTTTAAAAGGAGCTGTCAAAGTGAAGAAGTGGTCTGACGACAACATGAAGGTTTCCCAAATCAGCAGTCAGGGAAGACGAATTAGGTAGGACAAGCTTTATTGAGTAGAAGAGCATACAAAAGAGCTCTGCAAGTAGTTGCCGTAAGCAGTCTCTTCGGGCAAGTTCCATCGCCAGCTGTGACCACGGTTATTATTGCTCGTGCAGCTGTGAAGTGCGGACGGTTACAAAGAATCGATAAAGAGAGAAATATCGATCAGCGGCACGCCATAGCAAGCCTGAGATCGAGTCACACGCGTGAACGGATGTTATCATACGCGAGTACACAAGGCTTGGCAGGCGAAGGCAACATGAGTCACCGACGGCAGCACTGATCGCGGGAGCGAACTGCCACAGGGCACCCTTCTATCTTCTAAGCAGAGGTGGAGTTCGAACGAGCTGAAGTTAAAGGCGTCACTGCAACCCGAATAAGCCCCAAGGACTGTGGTATTCCGTCAGATGGTAATCGTTCAGACCCATTTTTACACATGGTGCTGGCGCCAGACTTACTGTGGAATGGAAAGGGTACGGAAGACAGGCGTCACTCTTCCCCTCCCTCCCATCCCAGTTTAGACGAGCTGCAAGTTCGAGAAAATTTGACGGAGACAGTGGATGCCGTCGTCGACCATAGTCTCCGTCTAGGCACGCAAAGCACGCGCTCTGACGGCATTTAGGTCTGATGTAACGTGCGACCCGTTTTCAGGGGTTGCAGCGCCAGATACCGCGTCAATCGTTCATAGATGACAATTCCCAATTCCCCTCGATTGAATGCTTGACCAGTTTGCTCGAACCCCTTCTGGTCGTGTCAGACTTGACGGGCACCAAGGGGCGTCGTAGACCGGTTATTACTCAAGTTAGTGCACGCATTTAGTGCCGTAGTTGGAGGTCAGTTTTCGACCCATCGATCACTACCCGTTCGTTTTAGCTAACACAGTACCACTCACCAAAAGGAACCACTGGGTGCCAATCTGCATCGACGGGCTTTTTTAAAAAAGGTAAACGATGAAAGAGAGGATTAGGCATATAGCTATGTAGCCGCGTAGAATAGCGAGTAGTAGGATAGTTAACCTGTGAGTCCTAGGTGCCCGCAACGATTGAATTTCCTCTGTTTAACCCAATTAAGCCTCGTGCTCTATATCAGTTCGATCGTCGTGAATAGCAATGCCTACCATATGCCCTACTGCAAGGTGGACGCAATACGACGACTTGCGAGTGAATTAGTTTAGTGAAAGCAGACGTATGCAAAACCTTTCACGCCCTCTTTTCCCTAACCCACCTTAGGGCCGGCAACAAGACTGAGTCGAACCGACCGGAAGGTGGACGCGGGTGTAGCGGCTGATGAAGCTAAGCCGCTCGTTAGGATAGTTTAAAAGCGCGTCAGATAGTTTATAGTGAGGACGCAGCCGCGGTCGACCTCACTGTCTATTCCCTCTCCTATACACCAGTCCACTGTGGTCCGGTCAGACATCTGATGCGGAGATGCGGCGCCGGACCAGCGTCAATCCTAGGCGTTTTACCACATCTATTTGTAATGGGTGCGCGGACTCTGAGCGGCCCGGTTACCACGTGTCGTGCCCTAATCCGCCCCTTCGTGTTGGTTCTGCTCATCTCCTGAGGAGCCCATCATAACGACCACGGACTATACTCATGGTGATATCCATCAGTCAGTTTTTTTCACGTTGCAGTTCGCCTTTACCGGAACTCAAACCTTTGCACTCAAACTGCCAACGGGGATGGTTAAAGTACTATCACCTTGGATCGTCAGCTGACATCATTTATGGCCAGAAGGAGAACGATGCCTGGTCACCGCCGATCCTCTGACTCTCGGAAAAGTGCTTTTGTCCTAGTTGGTTTGATTACAGTTCATGAATTTCACATGTAGAACAACTGTATAACTATCTCCGCTTCTCGTTTTTACGCATTAATTCGAAACTGCAAACCAAAAGGAAATAATTGAAGGGCGTAATAGGCATCACTACGCGCATTTCATTTCCGATAAAAAGAGATTGGCCTCATCGGTAAAATCCGCTCAACTAATGGAACGCCAAGAGATAGAACGATAGATCAAAAAAGATGATCAAACTGACAATCTCCTGTTGAATGGTCACCAAAATAGTCTGAATAACCTCTGCGTCGAAAAGAGAAAACAGTAGTGAGCGGAGTTCTATTATGAAAAGTAGGGAACGGTAAGGAGACAGTTGGAGGGTACCATCCTCAGTTCAACAGACAGACCCGTGCACACCAAACAAAATCAGACCAAAAATAGGTCCCACTTTCAGTACTTACAGGATAAATAAACAAACAGACAAAGGCGGAGAAAGATGAAAAAGGAAAAACAACTAGTTATACAGGATTATGTACAAGGGGAGTCCCAATGCAAGTGAACGGCTCCAACAGGTTCAATCTAGTTGCATGGAATTCATCTGCTTTTCATAGCAGGCTGAAAAAGAAAAAAATGAAATAAATAGTGAGTCATATGATTGACAAGAATAGGGGTACAAATTACTTCAAAAACACATGGTTGTGCAAGCAGAGCTGGGCTCAGACTTTGCGCATTGGATTACAGGAACGGGCTCAGAAAGGATGCTACAGCTGCTTTGTTCGACGTCCCTGTCGAAAACGACACTACGACTGAAACTGCTTGGGGATGGCAGCAGTGACTTTCTCGCTTGAGCTGGAGACTTCCAGGCATCTGCCTTCCTTTCCTTGCACTCTCGTGGTGAGCTCCAGCAGACAGTGACAGGTCCGGCATAAAGCTTCCATCTAAGCGAGCCAAACAAGTGCTGGTCTCCCTCGGGGGCCATGCATTCCAGTCGGGGATCGATCTGCTTCGGTAACCGCCAATCTATCGCAAAGTGATTGCGGGAATCAGTGCCTGGTAGCCCGGCCAACACGCGTTACGCACGCTTCTTCTGCATACACAGGCCCCTCTCGCCTGCAACCATCTTCTGTTCTGTTTGTAGACGCGCACATATTCGGGCTATTCCGTATTTCGTGCATTGACTCCTCAGTGATGTTCACCAACGTCGGAGTAATGACAAATGATCTTTTTGGACAGCTTTCATGCACGCGCGTGAGACACGATAGACGGAGGCACGAAATCATGTGCGCCACAGCGCCTAATCTTACCAGCACGCAGCCAAAAGAACCAGGATGGGACACTGGGGCATACATTTGCGCCTAAGAATTCAAAACGTCAGACTGCAGGGAGAATCACATGTTTCTATACGCCTCATGAAGTTATGCAATGGATGTTGACTGCATACCGGATAACTCTCCCATTTTCAGCACTAGCAATGCTCCATCTACCAGAACGACCACCAGCAGACGTCTCACCATCACAATTGACTCTACAGCCTCAAACCTATCCTGTCCTCATTGTCACCCACAGGCACATCACACATCGGCTTATCGCACAGAAGCTGGCGAACCAGTGGCAGGAGCACCAACTGTTCGCGCTGTCCACACACTCACCGCATGGGCCTATTAGGCCACATGCACCTCTATGAAAACCTGCGGCAGAACACCTCCGGCTACACCGTACCACCGATCTTCTCTTCACCAGCATCTACATCACACAGCGTATATTTGCAGACATCGTCGATCACGAAAGCGAGAAATACGATCCTTGGTTCCTCCACCATGTGGCTCCGAGCCTGAGACTACCACGGTGAGCTAAACGCTCTGGCTTGGAAGACTGCCAGCTGATGACTGCACTCAGACCTCGCAGTCAGCCCAGGGTGTTTTTGTTGAGTGGCCGATTAGTGGTCTAAGAGTCAGCTTGCAATGGCTCCTTCTTAACGTGACTTCTGGCACTTTTACAATCGTGAGATCCTAACCGCCTACCCCTTTTGTGTGAAATCCTGGCGCTTGTGTTTGGAGAGCCATGGCATGTATGCGGCACACGCAGACGAGGTTAGTAGGCATGCTGCCGCTGCGCCCATTCCTCGCACCGGTCAAATGACCGGCTCGGACGGTGGCTCGAGCCTGGGAACGGGAGTAGGTTGAGGACTCGGCGCATTTTCCTCACTTCAAACAAGCGGACGCGCTTGAAGCTATCACGGTGCGCTAAAAGCCGTGGCCTGGAAAGGTTATCTCGGTCAACTGACGGGAAAAAGCAGACCGCGCAATCAGCCCCGTCTGTGTTTCTGTAAAGTGACCCACTGGCGGACTGGAGTCAGGCTGCAATGGCTCCTTCTTAATGCGGCCTCGATGGTACTCCCACTCAGTTCGGATCCGAGCCAGGTGTGGCGGCACGCCTGTGTGCGTTCCAGTCGCGCCATTCACCTGCACCCTCTCCCGCCTCCGGTCTTCCTGACTTGTCCATGACACCAGACAGCTAATGCAGCGAAAGTCAGCTATCAGTTTAAACTAATTCGCGCGCAAGCCACCGTCCATGTTCCACAATGCTGTAGCGCACACGGCGGACCTTGGCGAAACCGATGGTCGAATGGTCGTTCGCAATGGTTATTGTTGGTGTTGTTGTTGATGGTGGTGCTGTTGGTGGGAAAAAATTTGATATTTGGCTACTTCGCAGGAAAGAAAGTATACTCTTAAGCTAATTTTAGAATACGCACAACATTTCAATTCGAGAAAAGTACACATTTCAGAGCACATTTCTGAATCCATGCCTGAAGGAGAGATCTCTCAAACAGTTTTATATTTATGGACAGTGCGATCCGAGCACATAAATCATCCATTTTTGTGACATTTGTATTAATTTGGTAACTCTAGGACCAGGTAAAAACGCAATTTGTGTTTCGGTTTGGGGTCCTTTGAGAAAACGCGGCGAGATACATAGTCCAAGATAACAGTAGGTCAAGTTTTGGCGAATAACTAACCCAAGAACTCGTTCACGATGTCAGTGTTTCGGTCGGTACGCAACCCGTCGAAGATGTGCGGATGAGAGACCAGCGGATGAATGGCGGTCAGGAAGAGCGGGTCATAGGGCGGTGCCGCAACGTGCAGAAGCTAGCATGAAAAATTCAAAATAATATCCAAAACAGATAGATAATATATCAGTAAAAAATATTTGCGCTGCAAGTATAGCACAAATTTAGGGGAAAGGTAAAAACTTTTTCAATATACGACCAGCGAACGGAGTTGACAGTTTCAAACAAACTATCAGCCGCTATACAAGGAAACCCTTCCGTAAGTTAAAGCCTGCTCATGCTCTTGTATCGTAGAGTTCAGAGTTGAGCCCTAACACCCAGTAGCATAGCAACCAGAAATAGATGTAGAAAACGAACACCAGCAAAGACAAGTGGGACTGGGATGACAATTTCCGGCTTTCTAGCCCACGTCAGCCAGCCTTACACAGCCCCAGGTTTTGCCGCATCTGAGCCTCGAACCCGCGGTAATTAGTCCTTGAGTGTTGGTAAATGTAGAAGCTCTTAATTACTGAATCACGAGCCCGGTATCCTGTTGGTTGCGATCGAATATATTGACGTAGGAGAAGGCCGAATTTGATAAGAACGTAGGGGAGACAGGAGTTTCTCTAATCGTGTGCAAAACAAAATTTAACCTATCCTCTGAAGACGATAATGAAGAAGACCCCTCTTATACTAATATGAGTTGACAGTTTCGACACCACGCACCGAGCTTCGAAACCTTGAACGGCCTAGGATGCAACCGATCTGACTGGCTGTATGGCCGTCGTTTGATGTGTGTGTGTGTGTGTTTGTGGCGGTGCCGCAGGAAAGAATTGGAAAGGAATAGCTGGTTCTGATCAGCAAATTTCAGGATTTTCTCACCAATGCAAAATCGAGAGGAGAGCTCAAAGCGGCCATAAAGGTGACTGGTTGAAGAGTCGCCAGTCCAGCCATTCCAGCCCCAACACGTAAACCATATTTCCACGGAATGGTTGCCATGCTAGTACACGGTTCGTTTGTTGCGAGAGGGCGATCGCTACATCGTGCCTACCAGAAGATTCTTGTCGATTGGTGGAATGGAAGATGGCCCTTGGGATCTTTATTTTCGATCACCTGAGTTGAAGGTTCGGACTTCTGATAGGCAGCAGACATCCACGTTGAACTGAGGGTAACTATGCGCCGTTAATCTTTGCGTACCAGGGTCCAGGAACAGTTGCACATTCCAGCATCAAATAGCATGGATCCGTTCTCGGCTGAGTAGTTCAACTCACTCACCTTTTTCCTCAACACAGGACTAGGGTTGCGGAACACGTCTGTGCTCGCGGGTGCCGTGGTATGGACCGCAGTACTTGCACCAGACTTTTGCATGGCGTCTCTTTGAAATATGGACTAGAAGTTGGTCCTCAACAGCTGTCCGGACTATTTATTTGACTTTTTTCCCTAACGCTTAGGCTAGGTAAACCTAGCTACATGGCAGCGGTGGTATTCAGACTTACTCAATGGCAATTACCGGTCGCTATGCTATTTCATATAGACATTCAGCATACTAAAACTCAGTTCTTGGCACCCTGGTAGCACGGTTTTTGTTGATCCGCAAATGCTTATTCGTCAGAGTCAATGAGCCTGTTTATTTTGCAGTTAATCTTCGCTGAAGGCCATTCCACTGCCGGCCGCCTGAGACGCGCCCGGGAGCCAGCTGCTAGGATAACGAAGAAATTGTCTTCCTGGCCTTCACTGAAGGCCAGCTACAACGCAAGCAGACTCTTAGGTCTGGTAGACCATGCAGAGGATGTGGCCAGGCACCCATGTAGCAGATTGGGTACCTATAAACAGGTCGTAAACTATAGAACTAAATTGGCATGACGAGGCCCACCCACCGTCCACTAAGGTTTCAACAGCCGCTTTCAAACACAATTCCAGAACTCTAAACCGGTGTGTCGATGTGATCGATAGAGAGGTCTACCTCCGAACCCAGAAATTACAGAAAGCCAGGCCCAGACCGAGTCACCTCAGGCTTTTCAGCGGTTCATGGATAAGAGTATTTAGACGAGAGGGTACAGTGGTCCAAGCGTTCTCGTTAGTTGTCAAAGGCTAACGACGTTGAGGGAAGCAAGTGCTATTCTATCGACGGCACCCCAAGGATTTCTACAGATGGGTCGCTAGGAAGTTTATTTGCATCCCGCGTACTGAGCGAAGCGTTCGACGATGTGCCCAAAACATTTCATTGGACGAGTAGACTTCCGAGACACATTGACTGAACGAGGAGAGGAGGAGGAGGAGGAGGAGGAAGGAGGAGGGAGGGAGGGAAGGAGGAGGAGGAGGGGGGAAGGAGAAGGAGGGAGGAGGAGGAGGAGGAGGAGGAGGAGGGAGGAGGAGGAGGAGGGAGGAAGGAGGAGGAGGAAGGAGGAGGAGGAAGGAGTAGGAGGAAGGAGGAGGAGGAAGGAGAGGAAGGGAGGAAGGAGGAGGAAGGAGGAGGAGGAGGAAGGAGGAGGAGGAAGGAGGATGAAGAGGAGGAGGAAGGAGGAGGAGGAAGGAGGAGGAGGAAGGGGATGAGGAAGGAGTAGGAGGGAGGAGGAGAATGGATAATGGAGGAGGAGGAGAAAGGAGGAAAAGGGAGGAGAAAGGATGAGGAGGGATGAGGGAGGAGGGAGGTGGATGGAGGAGGCGGGGGATGAGGGAGGGAGGCGGAAGGAGAAGGCGGGGGAGGGAGGAGGAGGATGGTGGACAAGGGAATAGGAGGAGGAGAAGGTGATATTTTTTGCGGAACGCAAATACTCACCTCAGTTACGAAGTACCGCGCGATTGACACGTCCACACGGTTTCGTTCAAGCAGGGAATGCATGGTCTGAATGGTCGGTAGGACGTAGCCACAAACGACCAGGTGAATCAAGAGACCAACCAGCATGCGTTTGTACTCCAGCTACAGCATGAACAACGAAGAGAGAGAAGCCACATTACACAAACTATTCAAACTGCGGCCTGACAAAGTAGAAATTGGGGTATGTGTTGGGAGGAGGTAGGTTGGAATAGTTACGAATCTATGGGTTATCTCCTGGCACTCCTATCATACCGGATACGGGGCGGGCCCAAGCCAAGTTTTGAAAGTTCCAAACTCCTACGAGGCGTCTGATGACCGAAGGGGTCTCAAGTTTAATCGAAAAGAAGTAAGTCAGATTCGCAAGAACTGACTGCAGCCGTGGGGGGTTACAAATCCCTATTATTAAAAATAATGGTTGTCCCATATCAACTGGCAAACGCTCGAGCGGCAAAGTCGTTCACAAGAGTTTCGCTTAACCGTCCCCATTGATGCACCCCAATGAGGTAGACAAACGGTGGGCCCTAAAATTACTCCGAGAACTCTTAACATACAATGGTGGTTTTTTACATGACATTCGATGTCTTTAGTAAGCAGGCTCAGGCTTGCAGCCTAGAACCTCGGGGTGGTAGCCAATAATTCAAGTAGAAAGAGCGGCTCCAAAAAAACGAACAGAAGCCTATTTTGTGTCAAGAACCCATATTTTGGAGCGACTGATATGTGTGGGAAGACTGCTTGTTAAATTATTGTAGTCAGACTCTGGAGGAGCGAGAGCACTAGTGTCCACAGTACTAGACGTTCATAATATTAGCAGTTACCACTATCACTAATAATAATAATAATAATAATAATAATAATAATAATAATACCATAACTGTTGCTACGGCTACTGCTGCCAATAATGACAGTTTGATCAGCAAGAACGAGTATGTCCACTGTTTTATCCACAGCATGGTGGACTCAGGACGGCAAATTGCGTGCGCATTCGTTCATCGTGACGGCAGACTTGCGCAGCAACTGCCGCACTCTCTCCTAAACACTCACTTGGACTCCTTTCCATGATCTAGCCACTAGGAACAAATGTGAGGGAGAGCACGGGTGACTGACAGACCTAAACCATTTGTCTGCGTGTGCCACACACACATCACCTATCCCGCGCACGATGAATCAGGTTCTCACAGAAACAACAAAAGTGTTCGGCTTGGATCCCATCTGAGTGGGAGTTCCATAGATGCCATATTAAGAAGGAACGACTGCGTCCGTACTCTTTGTCCTGAGGGGAGGACCGAATTAGCCCGTTATTTGGCAGCCCTGCAAACGACGACTTTTGGTGTACGTGAAAATTTAAG
Organism: Schistocephalus solidus; assembly: GCA_017591395.1. Lineage (NCBI taxonomy): Eukaryota > Metazoa > Platyhelminthes > Cestoda > Diphyllobothriidea > Diphyllobothriidae > Schistocephalus > Schistocephalus solidus. Next base: position 22,407 of record WEDG01015167.1, on the reverse strand, counting down.
TGTAGCTACTACTACTACTACTACTACTACTACTACTACTACAACTACAGCAACTAGCAACAGCAATACTACTACTACTACTACTACTACTACTACTACTACTACTACTACTACTACTACTACTACTACTACTACTACTACTACTACTGTATTATGCGGCCCCCAAACAGTACGTAAAAGGTGACACATAGTTTGCCTTTCGTGCTTTAAGAAAACCTCCTGCCATGTAAGCCCAAAAAAACATAAACGTACCTGACTCAGGTCTTCCATACCCTCAACAGCGGATCCGAGCAGATCGGTGACGAAGGCAAGAATAGCGGGTCTCAAGTATGCGTTTACTGTGGATAGTTCATTCACCACGATGCAGTAGGGTTTCATGGTGTCCAGATTGAGCTCAAAGTCGACCCGCTTCGAGCGGAATATGACCCACAGGAAACGAAAAACGCCAAAGGCAACCGCCCTACAGTTGACGCACTGCAAGAGGGTGGGCAGATCGCGGAAGGAACGCAAGCTTACTCCGCTGCCGGTCATATTGTTCCACTGGGGAGCAAAAGAGGCGAGATTATGTTGCGGGTACAAGGCCAGATAGGAAGCCATATTCGGCCCAACGTGCACTGAAAAGTATCAGGCAGATTTGATGGGTGGCATGAGATTATTTGACTTTTGTTATCAAATGTCATGAAGTCTTTTTAAGCGGTGAACGAGAACTTAATGGGTCGTGGATGGTAGGGTTTCATTTACCGTGCACTTCTCGGACAGTACGATGAATGAAAAACCGCGTGGCTCTATTTAACGTATTTCCTGTCCTAGCAGGGCCGGTGGGGGGGGGGGATTTCAAGTGGTTGTTGTTGGTTCTGCGGTATTAGATCCTCGTCTTTGGATGAGAGGGTGGATTGTGCTCTTCAGATCCGCTACCGCGTTGGGAGGGACAAGCAGTGATATCGTCGAGGCCGATCAGTGCAGGCAGGATGGGGGTTCCGTTACGGCTCACCATGTACGGATTAGTGACTGTTTTCTTAGGCTGGACACAAAGGTTCAGTAAGTCGTACACGCAGACCTTCGTAATGGACGTCACATTCGAGGTAGCGGTTGATACTGCTTGTGCTAGTGTATCAAATCTCGATTAATTCTCGCGCCCGCGTCTTGCGTATCATGGTGTGGACTACGGTGAGGGACAAGAATTCATGTCGGTATTCAACTCAACCAACTTATATTTTAGAATTTTAGTTAACACTTCATGAGTTATATCATCTACTATATGCATACGTATAGCAGTAAGAAGGCATTCGCTGATCCTTTTATGGGATATGCTCGTCTTGTTATTAATTGGGTCTCAATATTAAGCACTCACAGGCAAGCGCATAACAACTAATAATATATACCAGTAGGAATACCAACCAAAATGAGGGAGACTGAGATCGACATTTCTGGCTTATCAGTCATCATTTACCAGCCTTACCCAACCCAGGTTTGCAGCAGCCAAGTCTCGAACACGCACTCTTTGCGCATCGAGCGTTAGTACATCCAACGCACTACCACTGAGTCACGGGCCCGTTATACTGTCGGTTGGGATCGAGGGGCTCAACATTGGGCCGCAAGGCACAACGGGACGAGCATGCCCCGTAACCGGATCGGTGAACGCCCTCATACTAGGCCCGATCACAACCGACAGGACAACGGGTCTGTGGTTCACTAGTATAGCGTTGGACTTAATAAGGCTCGAGAACCGAAGATGCTGCGAACATGGGTTTAGTAAGGCTGGTTGAGGGCAGCTAAGACACCAGAAATGGCAATTCCGGTCTCCACAGCCTTTGCTGGCAGACCTAATCTGTCAGAACAGTGCCTAAGAAGACGATGAGCCGCTGGGATGAAGAGGCGGTGTTTGTGGAAGAGAACATCGACCACTTACGTGTCGGCATATACGGCTGGCTTCCAGGACTTCCTTGCAGGCTTCAGCCACGCGACTCCGGTCTGAAGATATGCGGCGTTCAGTGTCCGGATCGACCTCTTCTAGCGTGACCGCCGCGTAGGCGTAGAGGTATGCATAGGTCTCCTGCTGTTCGACAAGCAAACGCTCTGAGCTGGCGAACAAGGCATCCGCGAGCATAACTGGACATTAGAGAAAATAGAGCAGGTAACGTTTAAGCAGGAAAGCAGTGTCGCTAGGCAACACACTTTGACGTTTGCAAACGCGAATATTCCCTACTAGCGTTCTTTGTCGAATTTAAGTACTAGGTGTCACCGACGTGGACCGCCAAAGGTATGAGAGGGCAGCAACTCAAGGCTTATTTTCGTCCAGTCATTTCTACGCAGGCCCATCGCGACCGACAACGTCCACTGCGTGCTCCATAGAATCGGCGCAGCACCCGTGACCTGTACGTGAATAAGTTTGTACCGAGACAGGCTTTCGCCCCATCTACCGCATTCACTACCCACTCATCTGAATGGTCCTGATGGCAAGATGATGTCAAGAAAGCCCGAAGCGGACGAGGGTGCAGTTTCTGGCAAAACTAAAAAACGTCTACGCGTGCCACGCACAACCTGGTTACCCTAGTATTTTAGGACTATCGCAATCCAAATACGGACCGAGCTATGCCGTCAGCTGGCAACGTTAAAAACCACAACTCCTGGTGATTCATGATACACACGCTGATGAGCCGTCGACCCCTCTCTCTCCGTCCTCTCCTATACATAAGTCGACTGTTTGAGCCTGCCAACTGGCTGGTAATGGAATTAAGTGCAGTGACTGAGGTGCATGAAGGCCTGTGTCGAACGTGTACCACAACACACATGTACGACAACAGTTATGGTCTCGCGCGGACGTTGCGCTGCTCAAAAAACGCGCATTGTGAGCCAGTCTGACCCCCTGATCTGGTGCAGCACATCTGCAGCGCAGTCCTTTGTGTGGGGAGAGGGGGTAGACCGCTGTTACTGCCCGCTTGGTCACCGTGTGACCTGGTGGCCGGTCGCCTGTTTGTGATTCCTGCTTCACAACAAGAAATGCTGCTCAACTCAGGCTCAACTGTGAACCAACTGGAAGGCAGGCATTCCTACCAATTCCAGATCTGCGCCTAGACACCAGGAACGTTTCCATCGCTGCCCACTCCCCCTCCGTCAAGTTGCTAAACCATTCACGTTATGCGGAACGTTGTGCAGATTATTCGGGACACCATGGAGTAGCCACTTTCCCTCAGCTGGAGACTGTGAAAGTGTCTCTCACTGTGCAGATTCTGCCCTTGATTACAAGTTTGCACCTGGCACAGTCACTATTATTTTTGGTTAAGCGATCGTTCTTAATATGTCCTGTGTAGCGCCTGTCTGTACCTGCCACAGCAAAACTGGTGAGCTCTATCCCACATGGCTACGACAGACTACCAGAAGCCAAATATCGAACCACGTATCGCCTCCAGTAACACGGTATCGTTGAATTTGGGGGACGGAAACACTGACCTCATGCGGTAGGCGACAAATAAAGTTAAAAAAATTACCTCAGCCGTCCTCATTGGATGACGTCAAATAGTCACGTTAATTTTCCGCAGCGCATACGGACTACCTCGGTGGAGGTGAAATCACGGCATTGCGTTTGCAATAAGATCATAAGGTAAGGGTGTCCGAAAAGCTCTACTTTTAGCTCATCTTCTGCACGCACAGACCAGCACTCACAAGCATGGACCGAACAGATGTCTGGCTCATGCAGATTTTCACGGGTTGGACACAATAAACGTAGCTGGCACCTAATAAACTACCCCCGGACAGCATCAATACGAGCGACGATGTTTCCCTCGCCTTGTCCGTTTCGCCACACCTTGCTCCCGGAATGTGCGAAACTGTCAACCCCTCCGAATTGACAGTCCTTTATCATAAAGATCGGCATCCAGTCAGCTATACAATTCGGAAATACGCTAATTCTGTAATATTGATGAATAAACTGGCTGCGTTTAATATCTGTAGGCAATAACAGCTTGATGCTTGATAACGAAGGATATTAATATTACAGGCATGGTCGAGGTCGATTAGCCAGCATGCAGGTGCCAAAACGACATCACGAAAACCGTGCCAAGTCCTTCGGAGAAGCCAGAGGGTGAATCAGTTGGATAGGAGGATGCAGGCTTGCAGAACGCCCAGCTACTTTTTGGGCCTTACCCCTTCAACAAAAGCACTTTTTAATAGCTCGGTGCACTCAATACCGGGAGGGGAGGGTTTATATACTTCGCTTCCTCTCCCCCAGTTTCCCACTCTTGCAAATGTCACTAACCAGTAAGTTTGTGATCAGGCATCGGTGAATGGGTGTAAAATTTGGCGGAAAACAGTTTGAGAGCTGGTGTTTGCGAGTGGGTACTATAAAACTTACCCACGAGTAGGGGTTGACGAAGAAGGTTGACCGGAGGCGGCGATTCCGATTTAAAGGCCTCGTACAGCTGAAAAAGGACAAAGATAACTACAGGTGGCAATCGAAGTATCTCTTCAAAGACACCCGGTCGGTCCTCCGACACCTTCAGATCAGATAGACTTTCCCAGACTGTCTCTGTTCCCTCTTATTTCATATGAACCTGTGGGTAATTCTTAACCAAGTATTCGTGTTAAAAACTTATGAATTAGATTCGGTGAGTATAAGGTATGGGTAGTTGCTCAAAAATGTACCTTCTTAGTTAGGCAAATATGGTTCATTACAGCTTACCTGGCAACAGGCTGCGAAAGGGGCTACGCGATTCGCGGTTTTTGACCTTAACTAGCACCATTAACGTTATTTGCCCGCACCGGGCTCCAGGTTAGGGTTATGACTATAGCTAGCTCAGGGATAATGTTAAGAGTTAGATTATTCTTAAGGCAAGGGTTGCCATGTTTGGGTTATGGTTTTGACTTGGGGTGGAGGTCTGTATTTGGGTTTTGAAATTGAATTTTTCATCTTGTCTCCTCAATTCGCATGTGAATTTTCTTATATGTACATGGGCTGACCCAGTTTGCTCATTAGACACTGCATTTTACTACTGCTTGTTTATTCGAATTACAAAAATGAAGTCGTTTACACATGACGCTAACACCGTTTTGAAGGACGAAACTCGGGCGCAAATTTTTGCGACTAATTCACGGACGACCAATCATGATGCCGGCAGTTGCAGCTTTTAGTCACTAGGTATCGTTTGCGTACCCATTTTTATCCACGATGGATGGGGATATTTTGTTGAAAATTTTGAAATTATGCTTTCAACGTAAAGCGTATCCCTCTCTCCCGCTCTTTTTCAATATCGGTTTAGGGTTGGAATTAAAATTAGGGTTAAGGGGTTAGTGTTTTAGGGTTAGGGATCAGGATTTTGGTTTCAGGGTTAGGTCACATTTGAGTTGATCCGTAAGGCTTACGAGTCAAAGGGTTAGGATACCAAGTTACACGCATGGTCACGGTTGGCGTTAGGGTTGTAATAAGATTCTAGATTCTTTTTTTAACTCTAGTTGCCTATTCGTATTTTCTTCTATGTCAGCTCACATACCTCGGTGTTCTTTAACACCTGCAAAGGCGAATTTATTATGCATTTCCGGGAACAGAATTCGGTCCTTAAAAGTAAAACATGGGGAGGGGGGAATAACTGATGGTTTGTCGTAGCCACTCACAAACGTCAGTGCGATCGTCGGAGTCCGACGATGTCCACCGTATGCTCCACAGAAGGGTGGTGCAAGGACGGTGACTTGCGCGCAAATTATTTTTTAATGATAGTACACTTGCACAGCATCTACCACAATCTCATCTCCTACCCCACCTATGCCCGGTGTCATGACAGAGTCAAGAAGACCGGAGACGAGAGAGGACACAGATGGCTGGCGCGGCCGGGGCCCCTAGTCACTAGCCACACCTAGGCTTGCAACCACACCAACCCCATGTCCGGCATTTTGTATGGGAGCGCAACCCGAATAACGCCTGCCGTGCCCTGATGTGAACCCCCAGTTGGTTCAACGCATCTACCACGTGACTCGTTTAGGGGCACACGCACACAAACGAAAGTTCGACCGTCGTAGTCCGACGATGTCCGCCGTATGCACCACAGAAGGGTGGTGCGGGGACGGTGACTTGCGCGTGGGTTAGTTTAAAGTCATAGTAGACTTGCGCAGCTACTACCGCACTCTCTCCTGCTCCCCCACATGAGCCCGATGTCACGACATAGTCAAGAAGACCGGAGGCGGGAGAGGACGCAGGTGGCTGGCGCGGCCGAAGGTACACCTGGGTGTACAACCTCACCTGGCTCGGATTCCATTGGGTGGGAGTGCCACATTGAGAAGGAGACATTGCAGCCTGACTCTCAGTCCGCCAGTCAGCCACTCCACACAAAACACACACTTGGCTGGCCACGCGGTCCGAGTTATCCCGTCAGTTGGCAACCTTCCAAGCCACGGCTTTTAGCGCACCGTGATAGTTTCAAGCGTGTCAGAGTGTTTATAGTGAGGAAAATACGCAGAGCTGTCGACCTCACTCTCTCCCCACCCCCACAATCAGACCACCGTCCGAGACAATGAGTTGTCTGATGTGGGATTGGGCGCATTGGCTGACGGGTCGGTGTACCCGTCTTCGCGCGCCACTGTACGACCTGGCCCCCATTACACACACACCAGGATTCACTAAATCAGGGGATATGGAGGAGCCATCGCCGTCTGACTCCTAGTCCACTGGTTAGCCACTCGACGCACACAACACATACACTGGGCCGACGGAGTGGTCTGGTGTAAGCGTCAGATTGGCAGCCTTCTAAGCCACAGTACATGATGATGGTGGTGAGGGTGTTGTGTATGTATTTGTGAAGGTAGTGTGGGATGATGTGGTTAAGCCTCCGGTGGTTTACCGAAGGTTGTCGTGGAGGTGCATGTGTCATAATAGACCCATGTGGTGTGTAAAGGTGCGGGAGCAGTGAGGGCAGTGGAGGCGGACGCGGCGACTGTATGTCAGAGCCCCAGGCAATGGTTCACCAGCCTCCGTCCGATGGATTCGCAGGTGACCGACCCGGCCGATACTTGAGTTGAAGTTGCGGGCACAGTGTGGTCAGTAGAAATCGGGAGGGGCTGGGGGAGGTCGTTCGTGGTAGTGGGGATGGCAGTGGTCGTGAAATTGACAGAAGCGGAGGGTTTGCATGGGGTATCGGTGTTGTCGACATTGCGGTGTATTCCGCTATCATGGGTGCGCGTGTGACCGAATAGGCCCATGCGATGAGGTAATGCATGAGGACAGTGAAGGTAGTGGAGACGGCGATCTCTGCTGTGGGTTGGTGCTCCAGGCACTGGTTCACCCGTCTCTGTACGATGGAGTCACAAGTGACCGAGCAGGCCGATGCGTGAGGTGAATGTGCGGTCGCAATGAGGACAGTTTAGGAGTCCCCATCGCTGATGGTGGTGGTGGTGGCGGCGGCGGTGGTGGAGGGGAGTAACAGGTGATGAGTATTGGAATGCGGTCTCTTTGATGGTGGGAGTAACGGAATTGGTGTCAGAGGTGAGGTTGAGGGTGGTCAGAGGGAGGGTTGGCATAATTTGACGAAGAAGTTTGAATTGTCGGATTGTTTTTGCATTGCGTCCGAAGATGTCCCACCAGGCTGATTCGTGCGCAGAAGGTGGGTTGAAAGCGCGGACATGGTGGGAGGGGTTAGGCATTGGCAGTGTTGGTCCGCGGTGCTGGTGACTTTTGTGCCGTTCTTTTGGTCTTGGCGGCAGCGATCCGGTTGGCTTCATCGATTGCTGTCCCTGTCTACACTGTCCTCCTCCAGTCCGGTCGGTTCCGAGCGAGGTCCTCCCAGGTCACCGGGTTGATTTGCAGTTGCTTCCGGGAAGTCTTCAGTGTCCTTGTAGCAACGTACTTTACCCCCTTGCCGACGAGAACACGTGGTGATATCTCCATATATGAGTCATTTTGGTAGTCGTTCGTCGTCCATCCTCACAAGGTGGCCACTAGCGCAGGTGCAGTTGTTTCAGCTGAGGGTAGATGCTGAGAAGGCCTGCTCGTTCAAATACTTATGTGTCCGGGATCCTGTGTTTCTATCTCAGGTTTAGTATTCTGCGGATGCAGCTGAGTTGGAAATGGTTGAGATTCCGCGCCTGCTTTTGGTAGATCGTCCAAGTCTCCGCTCCATACAACAGCATCAGCAGTATGACAGTTTTATACATTTTGAGTTTGGTGCTGAGGTGGAAACCGTGTCGATTCTAGACCACGTTCTGCATGTGGCCAAAGGCTTGGCTGGCTTTGGCGATTCGATGGGCGATCTCATCGTCGACTTTGGTGCTGCGGGATAGATTGCTGCCCAGGTACGTGAAGGTATCCACAGTCTTCAGTTGGGCGCCGTTGATATTGATGTGAGCTGCGGTGTAGGTGGTATTGGCCGGTGGCTGATGCATCACAACCGTTTTCTCGATGTTGATGCGAGGTCCAAAGTTGTCACAGGCGGCAGCGAAGAGGTCCATGCTCCTTTGCATTTCCTCTTGTTCCATTGCATTGAGTGCGCAATCGTCAGCGAAGAGAAAATCGTGAATGGGGCTGTGGAAACACGCGAGCGGAAGTGCATCCGCTATTGGTTAAGGAGTCAGCCTTCCAGCCGATAGGCGATGCGGATCCCGGGCTATTCGTCGCGGTAGGCGCCCATTAGCATGGCAGAGAACATGAGATTGGAGAGAATAGGCGCAAGGGCGCAGCCCTGCTGCACGCCGTTGGACACTGCGAATGCTTCGGATACTGTCCCATTGTCGGTAAAGCGCGCCAGTCGTGAAGCTGACGCACCATATGCGTGAAACGTCCAGGAAAGCCAAATTTCTGCATGATTTTCCACAGTCCGTCGCGATTCACCGTGTCAAAAGCTTTCGTCAGATCCACGAAGATAGTGTACAGGTGGGTTCATATTTCCTGGAACTTGTAGCTGGCGGGCGGCGAAGATCATGTCGGTTGTTCCTCGGTGTCGTCGGAAGCCACATTGGCTTTCCAGAAGCAGGCCCTGCTCTAGGTGAGCGTTCAGACGATTGAGAAGAATGCGGGTGAAGATATTTCCGGCGATTTTCAGTAGCGAGATTTCTCGGTGGTTGTCACAGAGTTTGCGGTTCCCCTTCTTCTTGTAGAGGTGGACAATGGTGGCGTCTTTGAAATCCTGAGGGAATTGTCCTTGGTGCCACATCTCCTGGAAGTGCGCTGTGAGTGGTTCATCAGATGGGGTCCACCATGCTTATAAATCTCAGCACGGATCGTGTCCGAGCTAGGTGCTTTCCCGCTGGAGTTGCCGCATGGCTCTGATGATTTCTTGGAGAGGGTGGGAGATCGAGATCGGCGTTGATTTCCACTTCAGGCAGGCGATCGATGGTGCCGTCGGAGATGGTGGAGGACTGGCTGAGAATGCTTTGGAAACGTTCTGCCCAGCGCGTCAGGATAAACACCTTCTCAGTGAGCAGTTTCCTGCCGTCGGCACTGAGGAGAGGGGCGGCACCTTTGACGAGAGGTCCGTAGACAGTTCTTCCGTTCGTTTCGGTCCGCATACCCTTGGATTTCCTAGGTTGTGCGAGTCATCCAGGCATCCTGCATCTCCCCCAGCCGTTGCTGTAGAAGTTGGCGACTTCGGCTGGAGGCTCTCTTGTTTGCATCGACAGGGCGATCGACGTAGGCTTTTTGCAACTGGTTCTTCTCCACGAGCAGAGTGTTGATGGCTGCGTCATTATCATCGAACCAGTCTTGGTGCTCATGAAGTGCGCGGCTGAGGACATCCAGGGCGGTGGATTGGACGGTGTCCCTCAACTGGCACCAGCGGTTCTCCACGCAGATGTCCGCGTCGGCGACTGCACGTTTGGCTAGCCGGTTGGCCAGTTCGTTGCTGAAATGTAGATGGTGAACAGTCAAACTCAACAAAACAGTAGTGAACTTATCTGGTGGTCGCTTACCTTTGGGTCTCCTGCTTGGTTGCAGAAGAAGCCTCATCTTGGAGAGGACGGGGCGGTGATGCGTCCATCCGTCGGAGCCGGGGATCACCTTTTCACCAGCGCGTCCTGTTGATATCGCCCCCGGACGAGGACATAATCCAATGTCTCGACCTAAGGGTGCAAACAGGTCATCTTTTGCCGCATCGGGAGGCGGAAGGTGTTGGTCAGGATCAGTCGGTGTTCGGCGCATGTCCGTAGGAGAAGACCGTTGTCATTGAAGCCAGCAAGACCATGGGGATCCAGCACAGGTGACACTGTCTGTCTCGACGCGGGCGTTGAAGTCATCAAGGATAATTAACTTGTCCACCTTCGGCCCAGTCGCTATGAGGGCGTGTAGATCCTCATAGAATTTGTTCTTTGTCTCGTCGGAGCTCGTAAGTGGGGGTGCGTGGGCGCTGATGATGGTGGCGAACTTGTCTCTCCGGAGAAGCAGGCGATCATTGATGCCCTGTTTCAAACCGGGCAGATGACCCACGGTGTCCCTCTGGATGGCAAAGGCGACACCAGCGTCGCGTCGCTATGCCTTTGGCCGGCCGTTTCAGAAAACGTGTAGCCGGCACCCACCTGCTCCAGCTGATCTTGCTCGGAGAATCGGGTCTCGCTTAGAGCAACAATATCTAACTTGTAGCGCGCTAGTTCCCGAGCGACTAGCGCCGTCCTCCGTTCCGGTGGGTTGATCCTGGGATTGTCTAAATAGTATCGAACATTCCAGGCTGCTAGAGTGAGCAAGCTCACTCGAGCAGTCCGGTGTGTACCCTGGAGGATACGGTGGGGGATCGGGAGAGGAGTTGTCGATATTGTTTAGAGTTTTTTGACCGCAGGTAATTATTGTCTGCTAGCCGCGGTATGCTGCAGCTGTCGTGAGACCCAGCATTTGTTTCGGGCACCTTTACTAGCCCCCTCCCCCGCGAGGGGGTAAGCAGTGCTGTCCCTAACTAGGTCTGCTGAGTCATCTCAGGCGGCTACCGAACTCACTGTGTGTCACAATTTCGGTTAATGAGAGAATTACCGATGCGCCTGGGCCGCCTAGGTGATTGCATGTCACCCTCGCCGTAGGACTTTTCGACCGTGTGGGAGGAGGGAAGGGTTAGGGGAGAGGGAGAAGAGTGTAGGGGGAGAAATAAGAGCAAAATAGAGGGAGGGGGAAAGAGAGGAGAGAGGAGGAGGTAAGAGGGGAGATAGGATTGGGCTGGGAAGAGGAGAGAGGGGGAAGGGCAGAGAGTGGAAGGACAAGGAGGACGGGACGGGGAAGACCAATAAGAGCCGGACATCATTCCTTTAGCCGTTACGGTGAACCTAAGAGGGCTAGGCATAGACTTGACGACAGTTGCGGATAGAGTCAACGTAACTGTCACGGGAGGCACCGTTAGGTACTCAAGTACGCGTAGTGTTCTCCCTTCTCTAAATGACCGAGCTTCGTCAGATCGCGGCATAATAAGAAACGTTGAGGTAACTAATGCGGTTCTCGTGAATTTTCAAGTCTGACTGCTTCGGAAAGACTGAACGGTGTGCAAGGTGCAGGGAAATAGTCGTTTTTTGGCTATTGGATGAAATGATGTTCGAAAAGACTGTTGGGAAGAGACAATCCTACCGCCACCGTCAGCCAATCATATTCGAATCCCGGACTTTAACTTCACTTAGTCGAATGTCTTCTTTACCCAGACGAGCTTCATTAGCTGTGATTATAAACTCTCGTGCTGATAGTTAAGTTCTTCCGCAAGAGGTGGGCCAAGATGACGGAAGGATAAGCTGGACAGACTGAACATACCCCAAAAACCCAGACCGAACGCAAGACGCTAAAAATATCGGACATTGTCAAAGAAGCGTAAGAGTAGGGGTTGAAAATTAACTGTTCATCCTTCCCCACCCACCCCCCTTCCCCCAACCTGCGGTCCCCACACACGTAACTAATCCATTCAGGTCTCGGATGCAGCCACTTGCAAGAAATAGGACAGTACGTAAGGTCATAAGTACATAAGGCTTACCGCATCAACGTGATGGGAGACGAGGCGTTGTTCCCTAAGGATGGCTCGGGTGGCCTTCACCTCCTCCGGGAAGTCGCGAGCGTAGCAGAAGTACACGCTGTATCGGCTGACATCTCGATGCCTAAAAAGTCGCCGAGACAATAACTTTGAGACAGGGAAGGGGACCAGCGATGCATCCGAAGGTTGGACAGTCGTGTGGTGGTGGTGGGGGGGGAGGTGGGAGGTGGGAAGGAGAACGAGCACGCACCAAACACACTGACCTTCGACAGGCCTCAGACTCCAGAAGCCAACTGAGGCGACGGGCGGCGTTATTCTTGGTACGCCGAAAGAGGCACTGTAGAATAGCCTGGATGACAAGATAGGTGTGTTCACTGTGGCATCCCATGTCCTAAAAAGGGACATTAAAAGGCGCTAATAACGCGAGGTTGGGAGTAATTATAACAAAGGCTAGTTGTCTAACCGGCCGCGGATGCTAGCCATAAAACGAAACATATCGAGTGGGGATTATTATGCAGAGATAAACGGAATACCGGTCGACCCAGGCGAGGGGGCTACAGGTGCTTGTGTGGCTAAGCGCAATGTGTTGTGGGTTTTGGAGGAGTTAAACTGTCACGTAGTTTCTCTGCCTTTCACAATTCATGCGACGTTCTAAGATGCCAGCAGGTAGGTCTCAGCACTGAAACATTTGACAACTTGACCTACCCTGAAAAGGGGTTTCAAACAGAGAAGTGTCCCTTATTCGTGTTGCAATACTGATCGGATATTTCAATTTACCACAAGAACTGTGTTTTCCTGAGCTATGTAGGAAGATTCTGCAAATCATCTGAGGGATGCGCTACAGGCGCAGACATTGCTGAATTCTTGCATACAATTCAGCTATTTCTCTTAAAGAAAGACTTGGCGACGAGTTCAATTCTTGTGGTAGTTTATTGAAACCCTAGTACGGAAACCCGTCGGCAAATTGTTAACAAACCAAGGAAATCTAAACGCAAGCGGCATAGTAGTAGGCAGACAAATGCGATCCTCGCGAGCTGTCAAACGATGCGTTGCTTAAGACTAGTGTTACCAACCGAAAGAATGTCGCCTTTACTCAGAACCCCAGCAGCTTAGGTTGAACAGTATAAAAACGGAGGAAAATTACCGACAATTACAAGGGAGATTGGAATGGCCATTTCTGGCTTATTAGCCACCATCATCCAGTCATACCCAACCCCACGTGGTGTACCATCCGCGGATCTAGCCCACAACCCGTTGATCAGAAGCCCAACGCTCTAACCATTGAGCCACGGGCTCGTTGTCTTGCCGGTTGACAGGCAATCACCGATCGGCTACGGGACTCATACGTTCCGTTCTGCCTTCGGGCTCTTCCTCTCGAGCCCCGCCAGCAGCCGCATAGTGCCTTGTAGTACAGACAGAATAACATTACCGACAAATACAAGGAAGACAGGAAGGGTCATTTCTGATCTATTAGCCGTCATCAGCCAACCATGCCCAGCACTAGGTGGTGCACCGCCCGAGTAGAAAAACATCCCTTTTCACGGCCATGTGTAAGGATTCTTAAACAGGCAAATACATAGTGACCGAAGAAAGGCGGTACAGTAAACGTGAGATTGTCTAAAAGAATTGGTAGCTTATTTTCTGCTCACCACAGTCAATGCCATTCAAGCTTACCAAGTGGACGGCTGAGAGAAAAAGGGACGCACCAGAAAGTAGCGAAGCATTTGTTGTATCTTCCTCTCGGGCTGCACGCCAGACGTCGTTCCAACCGATGCATCACTCTGGTTTAAAAGGACATCTAGAGCCAGGCAAGGGTTGAAAACATGAAGTTTACCCTACCAGTAGACAGCCCATCTGTCTGCTTCGGGCTGTCAGCTCCCCGGGTTGGCTGCAGAAAGGCCACATCGTGCAGGAAGTAATCATCATCGATTATTTCGCCGGCCATCAGTAAAGGCTGCAGTGTGTACGAGGCACACTTGAGAAAGATCTCCAGCGTATTCCAGGCCAGTGGCACTGAAATCAGTTCACCTATTAAGTTCTCGTTGACAGCAATACAGGGCATTGCGAGGGAAAGAAATGGACAGTCCTCATTCCTCGGTTGCTGGGCGAGTTCGTAGATTGTCTGCCTCCAGGTTGGTGATTCGATCATTTGGCTCAGCCACTCCATGGTGTCCTAAAATATGCAGGGACATGCTGGACCAGGTTTGGCCAAAAAAGCCTACCGACACGGCATCTTCAGTTAGACACTTTATGGCCTTATTTCGGTCATAGTTTTGAAGAATTGTCTCCATGACGACGGATTCAATTATATTTCGAGTCGATCGGGCATCATCCTCTAGAAGATGTTGTTCTCAGAGGGTGACAAACGGGAAACTTACCGGCATATGTCAACCATGTTCCAATCTCGAAGAGGAATTCGATGGCGCCTTGGTAGCTGTCAATGAGCAGATCAGCCGGTTGTTCGATGCCTTCGTCTCCGCTGGCGTTTTGAAGTCTGAAAGACAGTAAATGGAAGAGAAAAACGCATAAGACACCAGTGATTGAAAATAGGGAAATTTACAATGATGCAACCATAGATTACTTACTGATTTAAGTCAAGCAAACACAGTTGGATGATAAACGTCAAAAGAAACAAGTTTAAGCCAGTCATGGTTAACGTAAATAGTAGAAGACTGCTATTTGGCGCCTCGTTTGCATATAGTTGGATAAGCTGCATGGACAGAACAGAACGGCTGGCTTCTGAAAGTGATTCGTCCTTAATTCTGCCCTCCGTTCAAATGGGAGTTTTTTTATACAGCGGTTGGCATGGATCGCTCATTGTAGACTTATTACTACCCCTAGTTGTTTATTTGAACTATAATAAGGAAATCATCTGCGCACGACGCTAGCACCGTTTTGAAGGAAGTCAAATCGGTCATAAATTTTGCGACTTATACACTGAAAATGTTGGAATGATACCTTCCAAATAATGCCTATCTCTCTCTCTCTCTCTCTCTCTCTTTATCTCTCTCTCTCTCTCTCTCTCTCTCACCTTGACATTAACACTAATCTCCCCGGAAATTAACTGGGGGTTCCAAATTCCCGTGTCTTGTCAAAATGACTACCGTAACATTTGTGAAACCTTTAAAGTGCAGAATTTGAAAGCCCGTGAAGCCGACGCGAATGCAGCTCGTTACGATTACGCCAGTTTATTTTTGCGACGTTACCTAAACACCGCTAACTTATGCTCTATACCAGACCACACCATCAGCCCAGTGTGCTGCGTGTTGGTTGACTAACCAGTGGACAGGGAGTAAGATGGCGATGGCTCCTTCTTATCCTCTGTTTTTGGCAATCCGGGTGTGAGTGGCAAGAGAGCCAGGTAGTGTTGTGGCACACGTAGACGTGATCGCTAGCCCTGTCAGCCACTGCACCTACTCCTGCATCTTACAACTGATCGACTCGGACGATGACCTGATTCTGGGGATGGGAAAGAGAGTGAAATCAACGGTTTCAGCGTATATTCCTCACGATAAACAATCTGATGCGCTTGGAACTATCATGGTGTGCTAAAAACCGTGGGCTGGACGGCTGCCAGCTGATGGGATAACTCGGTCCCACGGATGGAGAGTCAGACTGCAATGGATCCTTCTTAATTTGACCTTTATGGCAATTCTATTCAACTGACTTCCGAGCCGCCCCCTTTTGTTGCTGTGGCCTTGTTTGTCAGGACCACCGTGTGTGGGCCTGTGTGGGCTCTCTCCCATCTCCGGGCTTTTTGACTGTGTTTTGAAAACCGAAACAGAGCGTGAGGTAGATATATCGCAAGTCCACTCTGAGTATAATCTTGCGCAAATCCTCGTCCCTTCACTACTATGCTGTGGAGCACACGGTGGACATCGTCGAACGCGATGGTCGATTTTCGATCTAAACGTCGGCAGTTTGGGTATGTCCTAAGAAGGACGTTGTTGCAGGCTTCAGTTAAGCCAAACAGTGCCCTGCTCCTGAATGAATAGAAGAGTTAAATGCGCACTGCCAGCATTAATCATAGCATAGCGCATTCTGCGGTTTCCATACGTTGCTTAATAACCCGGTGGCAGTGTCCAACCTGCGTTCAGGAGAATATCGAATATTACTGAAGGACGGAAGAATTTACGAAACAAGTAGGCAGCCTAGGGGATCATGACAAAGTTTCAGAGTTAGCATAAGAGGCCAACAGCGAATCAAAGAAACTGCTGGTTCATTCTCCAGAACACCACAAAAATTGGACGAAGAACGTCAGAAAGCAACAACCACTTGCCCACAATTAGGGCATACTCGAGTAGGCGCAAGGTGAAAAAAATAAGCACAATCAACTATCACCGATACTGTGGTTGGTAAGACCTGCAGTCAAAGATGATGTGGATCACTGAAAATTTAAGTGAACTTTAGCTATCGGTTAAGCCTATTTTACCGCATGACACTAGCTTAAGTACATCCTGCCGGTTGTACCTATATCGGGTTCAGTAAGTAGCGTTTGATGCAGACGGTATTGCAGTTTCTTTAATAACCTATCTAACCAGCTATGGACAGAACGACTGCTTACTTGGAACACTGAAGTAAGTTTTTATCGAAGTAAACTGGCGGGGGGGATTATATAAGGTAATTACCGTGGGAATGGCGGATGTCGTCGAAAATGATCTATCAACGCAGTTCGTGCAAGCCTAACCTATCTCTAGAACCTTTATACGAGGGCCCAAAACCTCAGACGTCTAGTATCAATTGTCAAAATATTACTATATAAATGTGAAATATCGACAGTTCCTGCTTACCGTAAACCTAATATGTTTGTTTTTCTGTGATTGATCCTGTCATTATAACCATTTTTGCAGTTTCACCTAATTTCGCACTCCATTTAGCAGCACGCCAGTAACTTAATTCAAATATTTGTCAATAACTTTTCAACTTCATATAATCGCCCCTGGGAACCACACATAACGTTTGTTACTTATTATATATGTGTGATGACATTAAGAGCTTCGGAATTTCAGACAGTTCCCCCAGTTTCATTGTGTAGTCAGTTTTGAGCAGTTAGAAATATTTTAAAGGGCCCTTACAACACATTTGTTGTAAGAAGGTTTACTATGTCAGTGAAAACGGGTAAACTTTTTTTCCTCTTACGCTTATAACGTTTCAGACGATAAACTATGGAGAAGGGAACTTATGCAATCAGTCGGATCAATATAGCGACACACAATGTGCGAGTTTTTATTTCCAATTATCAATTAGTAATGCACCAATAGTGAATATTTTCGAGGTCAATCATGGCCAAGTCTACATTCAACAAAGGAGTTTAATTGCAGATTAAATGCCGTCTCGCTTTGCCACTGAACAGAAACACAAGAAATAGGATATTTGCGTAAAGCAGTTCCAGAGTAGTTAGATGTCTCGCAAGAAACGGCGGCGATCGCTGTATGCTACCACCTGTAAATGAGTGGCAAATAGCATGGCATGACATAGAAGCTGGCTAAGCATACAAGGAAATCGACATAGGTTTCAGTAGTCTTAGTAAATGCATTTAAAATTCCTCAAACTTGGCTGCGCAAGACGCCATGAAGGCCCCAGAGGTCGAGTAGTGCTAAGAGCTGGTAGATAGCCGTAAGATCAAAGTTAAGACATCCGGAAGGCCAAACTCCTAGAACTGATGGTGATTAGTAACCATTAAAACAGCCGCCTTAATTTCCTCCTTTTGTACCAACCTAATTTTTTTTAATCATGGGTACCGCCTGGTGTCGCGTAAACCCCCACATTGGGCCGGAATGGACAAGAAAGAATCTAATGAGATGTCGAGCAAACTGTCTCGCCTTCGTTCGCGGGTTTGACCTCATTTTTGTGGCATAGCGCAACCTCGTGA
Organism: Schistocephalus solidus; assembly: GCA_017591395.1. Taxonomy (NCBI): domain Eukaryota; kingdom Metazoa; phylum Platyhelminthes; class Cestoda; order Diphyllobothriidea; family Diphyllobothriidae; genus Schistocephalus; species Schistocephalus solidus. The sequence goes on along the minus strand of WEDG01015167.1, from coordinate 4,629 downwards.
CCACACCACTTAGCTTGCCTTAAGATTGTTCCGACGTAATGCAATTATTACTGTTGCACATCTACTCGGTTGTTCTATTTAGGCAGTATAATATAATTTCCACTAGCTTCCCCACGGGGTTCTCCCTGTCCAGGTTCGTTAACTAAGCCAAAGTGTCCAGCACAAATCTGAAAGGGTGGCTTGTGAGAAACCTAGAGCTGTCGGAGGCCATGAAGCATGTTCTATCCAGATACTTTCATACAATCTTACCCTGCTGCATACGCTAAAAATGGACCGTAAAGCACTGCATCATTAGTAAATCTTATGTCCATAACTGTCTGAACTTAGGAAAGTCAATCAGGGGACGTCAGCAGGCTGTCATCACTGGATCAAAATCCAGAGATGGAACGTCACCCACACGGGCAGTATCGGTGAATATTTTAACTTATCGGCGGCCACTTATTCTTGGAGTCCCGTATGTGAGCTTTTTATATGCTAATAGCAGTGAAAAGACCAGTTCCATAAATTAATCATCCCCACCGTATTCTCCACAACAGGGTGGTACAGGGACGGGGACTGACGCTCGATTGATACCGACTGCCTCTAATTATGCTACCAAATTCCCAACATACCATTTGCGTGAAAAGATGAACATAAGTGAGCCTTTCTTATTATCCCCGTGTTTAAGCACTACCCCGTATGAGATATGTGCACTAATTCTGTAAATAATTCACCGAACGCAAATGTCTGCTTGCCAAACAGCCTCCTTGAAAAGCTATATAGTGGTTTCAAGTATAATAAGACGCCCAGTCGGTCAGCCCAAGATACGAGGCAAAGAACAGTTGCATTGATTCATTTGTTCTAATGCTTTTTTAACTATAAATAACTTCCTAATGCAGATTCCTTCCCTTAGAGACAAAAGGTATAATCATCGACATATGGATGCATGCATTTCGTACAGTTGAACAGGTTCCCCTCTGGATAGTAAAAGCACTAACAGTGCACAAAGCAAAAATAAAATGAATTTAATACGCACGTTCGAATGGCACGTTCAAGGATTCCTGGATTTTCAAGAATTGAGTCCTTTTGCTTAAGAAAATTGGTAGCATCCTGAACCTCCATCACTGTAAAGGGCGGCGTATAACAAGACGTATTAAAAGAAAGGAAAATCACCTATGCTTCCTAACCATTTTTTCGAAACGGGCCCGCATCACGAGCATTATTTGATCATATTACAAATGAACAGTGATCCCAGGGAGTTTCGATCAACCACAGAGTATATTTGGACTTTAGGAAGACCTCAGATATTGTACTACGTAGATGTCGCTAAATAGCATTTGAATAATAGGAATTTGAGGCTGATTGCAAACATGATCGGGGGTTCCCTGTTCTCCAGATCACAAAGCGTGTGGTTTGGAAATGCCACATTGAAGTTTGTAAAGGCTGATAGTAATGTTACACAGGGTTCTGTTTTAGGCGAATTTGATGCTTTCAGTAAACCTTACCATGCATATTAGGCAAGATACTGGCTTTTTGTGTTGGATTACCACTTTGTTTAAATTTTTTTCTCTTAAAACTTCGGAAAGACTTTGGGTATCACTTTTTTACCTAGTTTGGCAGACCGGGAAGACATCGTTTGGATTCTGTGAAATAGGAAAATTTATTTACTTCATCTCACAGGTGCAACTCAGGACAAAAAGGACTGTCGAATACATCGATGCATGTTATTATTTGAAGACATGCAAAGAAAACTTCTTTCCTCTATCTTTTGGGGCTTTACTTGATGGATTACGTTGGTATTTCGGATAGGCCGCTGTCATAGTTGCTCTCTGAACTAAGAGGACTTTTTGAGATCGCAAATGCAAGAGAACTACATGGTGATCTGTATAAATGCCAAGGCGAACTGATTCGAATAGTCGTCAACTGTATTTCTGCGGCCTAAAGGTACTCCCAACACTGAATTTGCTACAAAACTGAGATTTGTACAACCGGAAATTTTCGTGTTTAAAAGATGACTTGACTGTTGAACTTTTGGCGGGGATCGTCATCCTAACCACTGTCACACCCACCATACTTATCATGCACTTTAAAAGCACCTTCCTGTTCGATCTTCGTATTAACCCCCTTAACTTTAATCTGTGTTTCCTACCTCGTTCTTCAACTTATTCGACGCCTCCCGTTTTCAATAACATTAAAATAAACCTTCGTCACCAAATCCCCCTTCTACTCCATAGTGTAAGTTGTGGACTACCTGGGATATCAAGGGTTTTCGTAGTAACCGAATTCCTCATATCTCCGACCCGCGCGGGACATTAGTAATTTGGTGGCAGCGATTTCTGGTATGAAAGATCCTGTCTGGGAACCCACCACCAACACACATCCAAACATCCAAGTCATCTCTCTTCACGCCAAAACCAATGCAACCACCGATCCTGCGTAAAGGTGACGACCTCTCCGATCCCTTTTTTGCACACGAACTTATTTACACGATAGATGGGCTGGCACGCTCCCCTTTCTGTTTCTTCGAAAAGTATTTCGAGGTCAAATGTGGCCGCGGAACATCAACCTTTTTCAACAGAACTCAACGCGAGGGGGGATTTTAATCAATTTCAACATCGAACTTAATTGCCCGTCTTTTCGCATCTTCCCATTACATGCTGCTCAGTACAACCGATTTCCCTTGGCTCAAGAACGTCCAACCACTCGACGAAAAACTAAGTGGGCAACTCGACAGTCCTACCATGCCCGTCAAGACTTCTCTACGCCAACCCAAACTTCCATCGCCAACCCACAACACCCCAAGTTATATCGAGTAAGACCAACTGCTACTACTGAGAACAGTACGTTGAAATCGCAGGAACATGCGGTCACAACCGAGGTAGCCATCTTTTACACCTAACCGCCATGTTAACTCCTTCCTCATATTTTAAGCCATTTAACAATTTCGGGTACAGTGGCTAAGATTAAGATTAGTATTTTAGTAGTCTCCTTGATCCACAAAAATCTCCTTCATAAAACACGTTATCACCATTCACAATTCCCCAACTACATGTCCTCACCATTAGCGATTTCACCCTCCAGCTTTGCGGCTCCGTAACAGTTCCAATCTCCATCAAAGACAAAACCTTCCGATATCGATTCCTCGTGTCTTCCACACTTAAATGGAATTTGATCCTCGGCTGTGATTTCCTAAAACGATATGCCTAAGCTATTATCTCCTACCCACATCAAAAACCCTGATCCTACTCAACACCAAAAAGTAACCATGGAGGTCAATAATTTTGACATTTATGCACCTCCTCTACCATACGTTGGTGCCGTCCCGATCGGTTTTCACATGGGCAGGCAAGGCTTTTGAACGGAACAACATCATTTAGCACCGAATAAACATCGGATCCGCTCCCCCAAAATACCTCCGACCCAGACGGATATTCTTCCACTTCCGGGAAAAACAAGACCGATTGGTGGAGCATTTGCTCCAACAAGGCATCATGCATGTGGTGATAGGTCAGTGGTATCACCGTTGTTTCCTGCAAACTGGTGCCCTGGGTCGAACCTCAGCGGTGTCGCATACTTTACGGAGTTCAAAGGCGTAAGCCTTTTTTTCCCCAAATACACTGAACTAAACTGAAATGAACCATCCACATCCCCATGGGCAGCGGTGGTGGCTCTTGTCAAAAAGACAGACAAATCCTTTCGTCTTGTGTCGAGTACAGGTACCTAAAAACAGTCACCGTCAAATATTCCTTCCCCCTTTCCCGAATGGACGACCTCCTAGCCTCAATGGCAGGGAAGAAATTATTCACCACCCTCGACCTGTCCTCATTCTATTGGCAGATATAAGTGCAACCAGAGGATCACGCCAAAACCTTTTTTACCTTACCATCGAGGTTCTTTGTGTTCACCACGCTACCTATAGGTTTGGCTAATGTAGCAGTGACATGCCAACACGTAAGGCAGAAAATACTCCAGAATCGCTGCCCATCAAAGTGTTTCGTGTACTTGGACGACGTAATCGTGTTGGGTACCACGGTATCATAAATACTCGACAACCTAACAGAGGTTCCAACGGGATATCGCGAAGCCGGACTGACACTCAACCCCAGGAAATTCAAGTTCCTTCAAACAAAAATTCACTTATTCGTCCACATCGTCCGCGGTGATGGCCTCAGTACTGACCCTGAGAAGATCTATGTCCTCAAAGATTGGCCACAACCAGCTAATGGATACGAAGTTAGCTGATTCCTAGGCCTAGCAGGCTACTTTAAGGCCTTCATTCCACAATATGCTCGCCTCGCCTTTTCTCTCATGAGACTAACGGAGAAATCGTGACCATTTCGTAGGACATCTGAGTGTGAACGTTTATTTGCCCACCTCTAGGAAAGCCTCGTCATCGCCCATCCTCAAGCTTTCTGTCATTACCCCAATCTTTCTCTCATCACCCCAAGCTTTCTGTCATTACCCCCGTTAGTCTTCCTTATAACCGAAGAAATTCTGCACTAATTATACCTCCCCCTGCATCCTCCACGTGTAAACGCTCTCTCTACTTTGCTTCTAGGTATAGTTTCTTTGGAATAACTTGCGAATTGAAATTAGGTCGTTAAATAGTCTATCTGCATTCAAGCAAATACTGCATATTTATCCTAACAC
>WEDG01015160.1:0-18569 GCA_017591395.1 Schistocephalus solidus | reverse complement strand
ATCCGATTGCATTTATCTATTAATTTTTAAGTGAAGAAGTTTTTTTCTCCTAATTTTATTTTAAATTGGCAGCTCGCCGAACAGCGCCTCCAATTTAAACGTAGGATATTTTTTTACTGCTTCTTTTCCAGTTCACCGTATATGCCAAATATTGTTAACTTTTGCTTTAAAAATTGCAAATTGTTCTGAATCAGATATGCTTACCATACTACTAATTTCTGCTGTTCATATGGATGCTCACATATGGCAGCTATTATACACTTTGTATTAAGTTAAACCACGATACTATGTTTGTAATGATGGGGCCCACTTGGCCCTAAATAATCAATTTATTATTATTATATCGTCATGAATGTACCGGAATAGAAACTGGATCGTTGGGCCTTATGAATTTAGGAATTTTATAATATTTTCGTTATTTCTAGAGTCCTTGGTGTTTTATTTATACTATATTCATACTGAGAATATCTTGGGGATTTTTGAATAGAAAGGTGAGACCATTTCAAAGGCTTCTCCCATGAACTATGATATCTTCATAACCCATCCCTCCGCAAAATGATCGCTAAACAATTGTGTCATATTATGCGCTCATTTTAAAGCACCTCCATTTCTTTTGCTGATTATCATAATCAGGACTAAAAGCTGAGCTGTGAAGGCTTCAGATACACCGTCAATTCTGATGCAAACTAACACCCCTGACCGCATCAAGTTGACGCCTTCTTAATCAATTGCCAGATCCCCCATTATCCTTTCGTAATACGCTCGGAAGCAACCTACCATGCTGATTCATATGGCCTAATGGAGCTTTTTCTTTTTGCACCTCTTCTTTAAGAAAAGACTTTCTTTGCAGCCAGTTTTCATCCCCTCTTGATTTTGATCACAATTTGGAAATATTGACGCCTCTAATGATTCTCTTGGGTTGCACGGTTCTCCTCTTTCTCGACTCTTTTTAAAGGGCGGTAACTTCGTCCGCCATCGCATCTGCAACCTATTAAGGCGATGGTGCTTGCCGCCCTATCCTCCTCCCCGCTATCGAGCGTACACTGACTGCTGACGATCTTTTCGGGTTACTCTGTCAGTGGTCTGAGAAATCAGCAATAAGAGTATTATGGTCGCTTCTCTGGTAATTCTACCATGACCACCACGATCTCTGCGGTCCTTTCCTCGTTTGACCCTAAGTGAACGCATGATGCCTGCGAAGGATTCCCCTGTCTAGGATCCTTGACCGTTACGCTTATAGCCAGTCGATATGCATTGAGATCACACCTGCGGGGCTGAAAAGTAGCCTCTGTTGTTAAATGATTTCTTCCATGATGAGGAGCATTTTTAACGATCATATGCTCTCATGGGTATGTCGGTTCTACCTCAGGCGTATGTTTTTCTTCCCTGAGTGACATTTTTTCTTCTTATAAATTAACAAACCCCATGCAACATATGCCTTTTACATAACAGTGCTGAGGGAGTTTTTTTAACTGTCTGCTCTTTTGCCTATTTTTCGACCACACTGATTTGTGTCATTTGTCATCCCGAATAGCTGACCTACTATTCAAACTTAACTGTGCACGATATCGCACTAGTTGTAATTGATTGCTCTCCGATGACAGTGTCCTTCCGGGTACTCAAATAAAATATCTACCTATCTATAACTTCACTGTGCAAGATTTCACACTCGTATTAATTTATTCTTTTTTCCAATTACAGTACCCTTCCGGGTACTCAAATAAAAATATATCGACCGATAATTTTACAAAACAACAGCGTACTATGTGACTCTGCCTACATTCACTTGACTGTAACTTCTTTAAATTGCTTCTAATTCTTGTGATTTTTGTGTGGCAAATAGGGAGTTCAAAGATATAAGTATATTTCCCTCAAAATTCCTGAACCGAAAGAAGATCCTTGCATTTTCCCTATTATTATATATTGTTCTGTAATTTTTTCCTTCTTTGGTTAAAAATGATACACTGATTTTAAAGCGTATCTTCCAGATGCTCTTTTCTGTTGCTGGTGTTTCTTATATTGTATTAGTTGATGTGTTACTTCCCCTACCAGCACCAGCCCCGCCTGGTCCCCTCTGGCCCACTCACTGGAAAAATTTATACAGCGGGACCCCATGATTTTCTCGAAGTAGCAGCCCTCTTTCCTTGGAACGTACGACCAGTGGACATAGCTTTACCCATGATAATCGGCCACTACTGATGCACCCCTATTTGTTGTACTTTTAACGGCCCAATGTTATACAATTAATACGGCTTCCATTTGTATCCGTTCTAGCCACTCCTGCTATGTACCCACTCACTTATGATAAAAGATATGTGTAGAGGAAATTCGCAAAGTATTTTATTATAAAAAAGTAGAAAATATGTACATGCGTAGGAAAATTTGTCATAGTTTGTGCACATTGCTACCGTTATCCGTAGGTGGTTCCTAAAATAAATAGATATTTGTTGGTTACCCAGGCATGCCAGGCTAGATGAACATTATGAAAACAGTTATAAATCACAAAGTCAGAAGTAAAATAAATATCAGTAATTTACTAACGTTTACACCTTAAGTACGTTAAGTGTAAAGACATTGAGATTATTACCGTGTCTTCAGACGCAGACAGTATTTTGCAAATTAGACCACTGTTGGGACATTCCGGAAGCTAAATATGCATGCTGGATTAACTCAATGGAATAGTTTTACCTTTTCAGTTGCCTCACGGTGTTTTTTTCTTCCACATTACTTGTCTCTTATACCATGGAACCAGTCAAAAGCAGTTCTGCAAATAACATCCACAGAGCATTTATTGACGCTCGAATGCGCAACGAGCCGCACGCCTAGGTTTTGATTTGGCTTTATGAAACGAATGGTACTAGCTGGGTTTTTTTACTTAAAACAAACTTTTCATTTCGAACACTGCTTTTTAAGCAAACAAACAAACCAAATCAAAAGTGGTTAATGAAAAGAGGAGTTTATTTTAGGTTTTTTCCTGTGTTCTTAGGATTTGACGGTGCCCAAGCAGTGCCAAATCAATAAACCTATTTATTTATTTCTTTATTTTGGTGATTAGCCTTTGCAGACGTCAAGGTAACGGTATAACCTACCAGTGAAAACTGTATAGAGTGGGCAGCTAATAAATGACAGCTTTTCAGTTGATCCGCCCCAGCAGAAGTTGAGGGCACAGTGCCCATTTTGGGCTTTCACCTGTCAGGCATATGAGCGAACTGGTGAGTCACGTATCACCTTGGATAATTTAACTTTACTTATTTCCCCAGTTTGTGGAACCCGTAGGCCAAATTCAAAAATTTATTTCAATTCATCAATGCAATCCCTCAGAAAATCATCCAGCGGCTCCGGCTTGCCGAACCCAGAGAACACACCTACTACAAACGGCCGTTCAACTACCGGGTAGTTTACCTGAGCAAGAATTGCCCAGAGGCATTTTCCTGAGCCTTTGATCAACTTCACCCCATTGATGTGCAACTGGATGCCCATTTCAGGAATATCAGTTGCTCACCGGCGGTTCAGCTCATCCAGTAAACCACGTCCAAGGCCCAGATGGATATAACTCTCGTTCTTCAGGACCTTGTGAATGCAAGTACGTGGAGTACACAATAACGTTCTTGGGTCCTTCGGAACGTCTGGATGGTAAGGACGGAGCATCTCCAATAAAGCTTTAACGTTTGCTAGTGGCATGTTCGTCTTCCGGCAGACGTCCTGCAAATCAGCTAAAAAACATCTGCTTTGTAATTAACTCGTTTGTTCCGTGAGCCCTATTGCTTCTGCATTTTAACTCAAAATAAAATTGCCTGAAAACCTACCATTTGAAATTTCGGGAAAGATTTCAGGCATTTGAGGCTCCGGTGAGGGGTACAACGCCGATGACGAAGATGTCGAAGGACCATCCGTTACTTCGGTTGCGGCATAATACGCCTGCTTTGTACGCGATATCCGCTTATACACGGAGCTCCGCTTGATTCTGTTATATTTACGCTTCATGGTTACTTTGCATGAACAACAGAACATGATATATGAAGGATATGAGGGCATATTTAACATTCAGTGAGGTCCCAAAATTTCCGTTAATGTTTTACATTCAGCTTGAGCATACGTAACTTAACATAAAAATTTAAAAGGCAAAAGGTAGCAACTTATCTTATAAAACATCTTTGCCCTCTGGATTACCTACCTCAGTATCAGCAGATTTGTGAACAATAAGTCAGTCGTGAAAGTCACACGGCAGGCTGGCGCACACTTAGTAGAAAAATGGCGTCCAAATGACTGACTTAAACAAAGCATCCAAAATCTGTTCATTGAAGAACCCAGGTATTAAGCTTAAGCAGTATTTAATCTTGGAAATATTGCCCATTTGAGTTTAAATTCAAACACTGACACCTTATCCAGTCTTTGCTAGAAACCTGACCTGTGTTAAATATGTCCTTAAAGATGTGGGAGGTTGGCCCCATTCGGCCCCCTCTGGCCCCTCTGAGCCCCTCTACTGACGGGGCCATGTGCTGCTAGGGTCTCTCTCTCGCTTTGACAACCTAGCTGAACCTTAATAAATGTTCCCATTATTCTGGAATTCAAGAGTTTTAGTGCCAAATCGTACATTCATGGGCTTATTCCTGCGCTTATACCTATAAATCGTCATAGGAAGACACTATACGACAGAGAGCTGTTGAAATTAGCTGACATTTTGAAACTTAGGTCTTTGTTTTACGCGACCGATGTACCAAGTTATTTCACCTTTGCGACGGCGCGCTGCTATTAATTTTTCTGTCGTTGTCACGTAAGGTAGGGACTTTCAACACAATGAGTGCCCTTGTTGAATTTTTGAATGGCTTCAAGCCGATGGAGACTCCACTCAAGGAGCTTTTTGCAAAAGACCCTAAACGGTTTGAGAAATACAGGTAAGTCTTCTGTCCCGTTTCGGGACAGCGTATATGTGCTCTGGAGCACATACAGCTGAATGTGCAGTGGCTTTATTTTTGTTGTGCAATTTTAGTCAGGTGCTTGAACTTGCGGAGGGAAAACTCCTCGTCGACTACTCCAAAAACCTAATTGACGAAGAGTTGTTCGAAAAATTACTGCAGTTGGTAAATGTTATCCGCTTTTATAATTTGTAGGCTCGGAAATCAAACGTAGAGCAAATGAGAGATAAAATGTTTAGTGGAGAGAAAATTAACTTTACCGAAACCGGGCGGTCCTGCACGTTGCATTGCGAAATCGATCCAACACCCCGATTCTGGTGGATGGGCAAGACGTGAGACCAAATTCAAGCTTACTTCCCTGTAGGTCATGCCCAAAGTCAATGCCACCTTAAAGCAGATGCGCGACTTCACAGAGAGCGTCTGGAATGGAAAATTCAAGGGATATACGAACAAGTCCATTACGGACGTGGTCAACATCGGTATCGGTGGGTCGGATTTGGTATGTTCCGTAGCTCTATTCCAATAAAACCGATAAATACGATTCCTTATAGCCATGACGTTTGATTGAGCGAGTTTTTTCTTCCCCTCATAGGGACAGTTTTACTATTTTAAAATTCGTAACTCCGAAATAACCTAAATCATTTTGCCTTTGTGGACTATCTTTTGCTAGATGACCGTCCGCTTATACAATTATTCATGTATTTTTTTATTCGATGTGATTTGGCGTTCCACTTTTAATTCTTACAAAGCCGAATCAAGGTCTTAGATGGTCGATTCGTGATAACCTATTTAAAACGCCTGGATTTACAGACACACAGGGAAAGAGTAATACACATCGTGTCCATCCGATTTGATAGCTCAGACGTACGTGTGCATGCTCATTAACATCGGGAAAATTTATACAACAGGAAAGATATTCATAAAATCAACCATGTTTCCTTCCTTCCTTAAGGTAAAAAATTTCGAACTTAGTTTGCGTCGGGCCTATAATGAAAGTTGTACTGGATCTCGATCCGGATTTATGACTTTAAATCAAATAATAAAAAATCGCCTGATAGAATCAAGGTCCCCAAAATCCACTCTCCGGTCCTCTCGGTTATATCTCGGGAACTGTCCGAAAATTTTGCTTAGGCCACCGTAAACGGCTGTTTTATGTGTGACTTAGGACCGCCAAAATTAGGGGTGTCGACAAGAAATTTTTACACTAAGCTCCATGTTAAATTGGCGTCTCGAAATACTGTCGGCGGGAAGACAATCATCAAATGGTAGTCACAACGTGCATCGGTTTCGTCCCCAAACCACCCTTGAGTTACTCTTTCGTTTACTAGATGCCTACTTTATGGGAACATATGCACGTAATTTGGTTGGACAAGATCCTAACATATTTTCATACTTCCTTGAAAATAATCTCAATGTGCGTACATTGGATTCCTGTTTTACTTCACCAACACTTCTGTTCTTGCTCTATTACTTTTTAGGGTCCAGTGATGGCCACCAATTGTCTCAAGCCGTTTGCGGGTTCGCTCAAGGTTCATTTTGTCTCAAACATCGACGGGACTCACATAAGTGAAACTCTAAAACTGCTGTCGCCTGAAACTACACTGTTTATCATCGCATCCAAGGTGTTTGTTTTCTCTGACGCCATGATTGCTAAAAATTGCTTAGTTATCTGTAAAACTCACACCAGGTACCTTTTATTCAAACAGTTTAAATCATTTCGCCTTGTATCTATATGCGTTTGAAACCTACATTGCCCTAAACCCTACTTTCTAATTTTGATTTCGGGGAAAAAATTCTTAAATCATCGAGCCTCCTGGTTCCATTTGTCTACTTAAACCTGTATTTGTAGACTTTCACAACTGCCGAAACCATGACTAACGCCGCCTACGCAAAGGCCTGGTTCCTGAAAGCCGCCAACGATGTGAGTTTTTCTTGTCAACCATAGCTTCTGTGTTGCATGGGCATTTCATGTGTAAAGCTAATACCGATTTCGTTTAGAACGATTAATTGCTTTTTCCCATTTCATTTCTGCTCATTGTGTTATTTTAGGAAAAAGCTGTTGCCCAGCACTTTGTCGCTCTTTCAACCAACACAGCAGAAGTGAAGAAGTTCGGAATCGCTGAGGAGAATATGTTCGAATTCTGGGATGTACGTTATATCATTTGGCCTGCGTTCAGGCTTTGGATTTTGGCTAACAAGTTGTGCACTTCAGTAAACTGACCATCGCAATTTATTTCTCATTTTTATACCTTATTAGAACAGTTAACGCCAGCAAATAATCCGTTAACCGTTTAAGTGGTTAAGGTCCTTTTGAGTCCAAGTCGCACCGCGAGGTCTGCTTACACTGCTTTGTTTTGCCCTGATCTTCTTTCTAGTAAGAATGAAGCAAATTTTGTTCTTTTAGTGGGTTGGCGGACGTTACTCCATGTGGTCCGCTATTGGATTATCCATCGCTTTATACATAGGTACGTTTGGTTCTGGGCTTTCTCAGATTTCTCCTTGTAGCGGCACAATTGCACCAGTTTAATCGCTTTAGTATGGCCCTTGCAGTTGTCTTTTTACAACGTAATCTGCCAACAACCCTGTCCCTATCTCCATTAGACTGCTTGGTAATTTTATACTCACAGATATTTTGGTTGAGCTTCTGAGTCACACTATCATTTTAACGGAAACCAATGTCATTTAAACAATTTTATGCTTTACACCTTTAAATGCTCCTGATTGTTTATACTGGATTCCAAAAATCACAGACTTTTTAGAGAAGAGTTAAATGTGCTTATGAATCTTATTTTTGAAGGCATGGATAACTTCGAAAAACTCTTAGCTGGCGCCCATGCAATGGACAAGCACTTCAAAGAAGCTCCATTAAAACGCAATGTAAGGCTTCTTTCTCAAATTTATATGGTCTTTGAACTTAATGGCGCATAATTTTCTGATACAAGCAAAAAATAACAAGTTCCAAGAGGCATTTGAGAGGCGGGAGACTCGATCGTTTGAAAAGGAATTGTTTTGTCTGACGGTTTGAATTCATGATAAACTCTGTCATCAGACAGCAACCGATAAGGACGGTCGTCTCCCAGGCGTTTGTAGTATTTATGGGCTACTGTTGCTATGTAACCATACGCTCATCACAATTTGTAGCTCTCGCATTTATTACAGGCGGTTGTATAGCAACAGCATACTCTACGTAGTGCAACCCTTGTAAATCCATCCCTCCCCCCTCCCTTTTTCGATTCTGTTTCTAAAAGCAGGTTCGAGTGTGAATCTAAAACGCCAGGCGAAGGCAATTTTCGTTCTGCCGATCTAGTCTCCTTTCTACCATCCTTTTTTCCCTCCAATATTTGCCTGTCGGTTTTTTTCCTGATCGCTTTTTTATTCACCCCATCCCCCTCATGGTATCACTGAATCCAGTTACTTTGGTTTTCACCCACCGAGACCTACCTTCGCTTTTCAAAATTTAACTCATGGTTCGTCCTTCCAGATTCCCGTTATCCTGGCGTTGCTCGGAATTCTCTATCATAATGGATACAAGGCCGAGACTCATTGCATCCTTCCCTATGACCAGTACATGAATCGCTTTCCTGCCTACTTCCAACAAGGTGACATGGAGTCCAACGGCAAGTACGTGACACGCGAAGGTGCGACTGTGAACTACTCTACTGGGCCAGTTGTTTGGGGCGAACCCGGAACTAACGGTCAGCACGCCTTCTATCAGCTCATTCATCAGGGCACTCGTTTGATACCCTGTGACTTCCTGGCTCCGTGTAAATCTCAAAACCCCATCAAGGAGAACGAATTTCACGAGGTCAGTTGATGGTATTCCCTCATCATCTCTATGCTTTCTGCGCGTTCTGAATTACACTAGTTTTATGTGCTTTCCTTGAACAGATTCTGCTCTCAAACTTCCTCGCTCAAACCGAGGCTCTAATGTTGGGCAAAACATCAGATCAGGCTCGAGAGGAGCTGATGAAAGCAAACGTCACAGGGGATATGTTGGAGAAACTGACAGCGCACAAGACCTTCCGTGGCAACAAACCAACCAACTCGATCCTTTTCACCGCCCTCACACCCTACATGCTGGGAGTGTTGGTGGCCATGTATGAGCACAAAATCTTCACCCAGGGCATAATTTGGAACATCAATTCTTTTGACCAGTGGGGGTGAGTTGTTTGTCAGCATATTCAACCTCCGTTTCATTTGCACGCTTTTTACTAAGTCCCACCTTTACTATTGAAGCCAGTGGAGGGAGGCAGTATTGACGTCTACGTGCCCTCAAGTGTAATTTTTACCAGAGACTTCCTTCTGCAGATATAGAAGACTAGATTTGCTATCTGTTCGAGGAAACTGATTGAGTTCTAGCTTCCCACGGTTCCGGATGTTCACTATCTGCTTATCTTCATTAGCCTTTTTCTACCGTCCTCAACGCGAAGAATGGAAAGTACGATACGCTGCACAAAATAATCCGCCTATTTTCTCTAAGTCATCATAGGATCTTGATAAGCATGAATTTTAGCTGTCCATTCCTGCAGAAAATATCAGTCAACCTTTTATGATACTTGCAACGCAATTATCATTTGTGCATCTCAATATCTGTCTTTTAGTTTTTTTTAGGCGTATGATTTTATTCGCCTTAAGCTAAAATTCCTGTCTAAGCTTCTTCTGAACAACAAGTGCTTTCTCTTGTGCCCTGTCTAGCTTCTTAATTCACCTTTTACATTTCATTTTTCTGTACTCGTTTGAATTTTTCGTTGCACCCACCTAACGCATTTTTACTTGCTTTTTTGAAGCGTTGAACTTGGAAAAGAACTTGCCAAACGACTCCAGCCGGAGATCCACAGCAATGATGTTATCACAAACCATGACTCTTCGACCAATGGGCTGCTGGCTTTCATCAAGCAAAATCGTTAAGCGGTCAGAACTCATGACTGGGTCTGCCTAGTTTAAAGCTGCCTCCTGCTTTTAGTTTTTTTCTTTGAAAAGAAAAATGTCGATCTCCCGAATTATGCCTTATTCCAGCAGTCTCCTTCGGAACTTCAAATAAAACCTTTTGCTCTCTTAAATCTGTCAGTCACTTTGTGCCCTCGAAAATTCAGCCTTTGTAATTCCTTTTAGCACCCCTGTGAAAATCTTTTCTTTCATTTCTCAAGAAATAGTCTTCTTGCGAAAACCTCCAATTCTGTTTAACAACACTTGAAAGCATAAATGATTTTACAGAAACGTAGTTGGTGGTGTTTGCGGCCAAGATCTTGTGCAGTCACGCCTTGGATCCTAGTAGACTAGCTGGATTCTTTAATTTTAATGTGAGTACCTTATCAGTTTTAAATAGAACTGAAACTTGTCTTTTTAATTGAGTTAGTTGTCGTTTCTTGCCAGAATAGTGACATCTAAGGGGATGAGGCCAGGAACTGATCTGCAGAAACACCGGGCATCGGTCTAGACATCTTCGCAGTGGGAGATTCTCGGCTCTGCTTTCCTCCGTGGATGTAATCTTACCCAAATTTATGAGGATTATGTCGTCCCGCTACCATATGTTACCATATTTCCTGCACTAAACAGACTGCTTTGGTCGTACCCAGTGCGACTAGCAGGCCGCATATATTTTCCTATTGTTGGAATAGGTTGGGGCTTTCGCGATTTTGTCGCTTGCCGGCCCACAAGCGGGTAAATATCGCCTGTAGAGGGATCGGAACTCGCATCGCTCGTTCTTTTAGTTCTCAGGTCAAACCCTTGGCTGGCGGGAATTTTTTCGCTCATCAGCGGACGCGGGAGTGTTACTGTTATGTGTACTGTTCCAAGAGCCGATTTTTTCGTTATGGAGTCGACAGGACTGCCACTTCAGGTCTTTAAGCACCTGAATCCGCGGGTTTGGATGAAAAAAGAACAAAGGTCCCAAGTGGGTAGTCGCATAATAAAACGTATTTATGTGGTCTCGAAGGAGATACGATCACCGGAACAAGAGCATTATTAGGCTGACTTCGGATTCCCACCCGAATCCATCACCAGAGACGGAGTCAGATAAGGGTATTGGATTGCCCAGGCTTGGCGCTGGTCGGACCCGTGTTACTAAAACAATTCTACACACATAGTCATCTGATATTGCACTCGCCCATCCAACTAAGCGCTTCGTCCATTACACCTGAGCTCAAAAAACCAATAACATCGCTTATTACGCGTTCGATCTGAACATTAACCCTAGATGAACTGTAACATTGATACATTAGGTATTACCAAGCTAACCTTTTGAGGCTTTCTGATGCTCCTAGCCTTCATTTCACGACAGTTTATATTTTAACACAGGAAGAGGTACACATATAATTTTTTAGTGCGCATGGCCAACCAGCTAGACCGTTTGGTATTGGGAAGCGTAAGCCTGTGACCCTCTTCCGGTTAGCAAAACAACCGAGATCAGTGCCGCCCATCAAATCAGTGGAGGCCGAGGTAACAATGTTTCGAGTGCACTACCCGTCTGCTATGCCACTCAACTCCTTTTGCAGGACCCATTGAAAGAATCACAAACGCTCATGCACTGTGCAGTTGGTCTACTGGATACGTCACTCCCACTTTTAGCTGAGACGGTCGAATACAGGTTCGGTCAGTATCCTCATGACACTTCGACCATCGTGAGAGAAGATGTCAACCGTGGACCCCATAGAGTGGACGCGATGGTAACGGTGGGAACTTGCTTATCCCCTCCCATCCTCATGCTCCTTGCTCTGGTAGCAGGACAGTGTCCGAGGTGGGCACGCGCATAGTGGCCGGCAAAGGTAGGCTGTACATCTACGCGTGCCACACGCGCCCTTGTTCCCACTGCATATACTAGGCTAAGTTTAGGACGACTTGACTCTCGCATGCATGAGACTATCATAGAGGTCACACTGAGAGATAGCCGATGCATCCTGACTCTCAGTCCTCCAGTCACCCTACTATGCTGACTATGAGAATGCATTTATCTCTTTAGTTGGCCGCCTTCCAAACCATGGTTCCTACCGCCTCGTGATTTTTTCGAGCATTTATTATTTATCATCGTGAGTAATGCGTGGATTCGGCGTGAAGATGGAGCCCCCAGTCTCCACATCAGTCCCTCTTTCCTCTCCTATGCACCAGTCGGCTCTCCGAATCCGTTAGTCCACCAGTGTTGGGATTGGGTGCAATGGCTGGAATGGACAAACAACCGACAGTTCGACCATCGTAGTCCGATGAGGGCCACCGTGTGTCCCACAGCAAGGTGGCGCAGGGACGATGGCTTGTGCGTGACTTAGATTATATTTGGAGTAGACTTGGGCTGCATCCGCCGCACTCTGCCACCCGGGCTCGGTATCGTGACCAAGTGAAGAAGACCGGCGAGGACGAAGGTGGCTGACGCGGCCGGAACTGCCCCTATGCACGTCGTTCCGGCCGATCGCTCCTCAGATTGTCTAAAAGGGAAGTAAAATTCCAGGCTGTTCGTGGGAGCTGCCTCACCCGAGCATCCCGGTACGTACGGCGCGGGGATATTTTTGATAAACAGCCAGTTTTCGCGTGTCAAACGCAACCTTTTTCCCACATCATGTACCAGACTCGAGTCTCTTAATTGGTAGGAATTCCATGGAGACTGGTAGCATTCAGCACACATCAGTCTTCTCAAGCAGCTCTACTTGTGAACGCAATATTGTCACATCTATCCTGGCTTCGAAAAGCGAAAAAGTTACTTCTTTCCTTTTCAGCAGAAAATGAATCGCATATTCTTAGGGAAGTCCCAAAACCTATACAAATTCTTCCTTTTCACCTTGACTTTACCTTGGAAAAAGATAAAAACAACATATATTCGTCAGCAAAATATCTAATTAACGCGCTTTTAAAGGGACAACTTACTATAAAACGTTTTTTATCGGTTTTAGGCATTTTAATCGTCAACTTTTGTTGTGGACTTTCATTTTTCTCGGCAATTATTTTCATGCTTGGGTGAATCTACAACTATTTCGCAAATGGCCATCTCCATTTGAAAGAATATCCAAAGCTCAATATTTCAATAAATTCTTTTAAAAAATATCTTATTTTGAAGGTTTCGATAAACACATAGAACACAGTCTAAATTTATTGCCAATCCACTAAAAACAGACAAAATCGTGAAATATTCACCGGTATTTCAAGAGCGATCTAAAAATAATTGTTATCCAGAAATATCTATAAATAAATTTGGGTAAAGGATAGTTTTCTTAATATACCCAAAAGGGCATGCTATCACCTGGCAATTCTATTTAACTTTATTCGTCGTCTTTACAGTGATTTTTTAAGTTTTTGAAATTTGTCGCTTTTTAAAAAAAGTTAGTATTTATCAACGAAATTATATTAATTTTCACATTTCCTTTAAGTTTTCAATTCCCTTAAGGTTGTTCATTAATATTTCAAAGCTTTGGTACATAGTTAATGCCGGTTTGCAAGTGATTATTAATCCTTTGTAACTTTTGGCATTAGCACAAGTTAGATTCTCTAGTGACTAAGCGCGCAAATATCCCCTTTGTGTTTCATATGTTTGCCTGAAGGGATATTGCATTTATTCTTGGCGCCGCGGGTGAGTCATGGAAGTTCTTTGCGGTACATCTAACTTGCCTCCCCCACCGATGACACAAGGTACTCGCGTCCGATCTCTCGGTGAACTTCAATGAAACTTGCCTCCAAATTGACAGTCATAAAGCGTTATTGCCATGGCCGCCTTCCAAGCTGACTGTCGATGGTGCCTACCTTCGTACTGCGAATAACTAATCGAAATCCCACAGTAAATCTCTCTTACTACAGTGAAGACTGTGTACGGGTTAGTAAAACTTCCTTTATCAACCAGATACCCATAACCACTCTGATACCAGACTGCGGGGCTTCAAATGCTGTTCTCAATCGATCCACGGAATAAACTTCCTTTATCAACCAATCAATCAATCACTTCCTTTATCAACCAGATACCCATAACCACTCTGATACCAGACTGCGGGGCTTCAAATGCTGTTCTCAATCGATTCATGGAATACACTTCATTTATCAACCAATCAATCAATCAATCACTTCCTTTATCAACCAGATACCCATAATTACTCTGATACCAGACTGCGGGGCTTCAAATGATGTTCTCAATCGATTCACGGAATACACTTCCTTTATCAACCAATCAATCAATCACTTCCTTTATCAATCAGATACCCATAACCACTCTGATACCAGACTGCGGGGCTTCAAATGCTGTTCTCAATCGATCCACGGAATACACTTCCTTTATCAATAAATCAATCAATCACTTCCTTTATCAACCAGATACCCATAACCACTCTGATACCAGACTGCGGGGCTTCAAATGCTGTTCTCAATCGATCCACGGAATAAGGCGAAAGAAAAGAAAATTGGTTTAATGGTGCGACTCGCCCGCGACCACCGAATTTTTCGCATTTGGGTAAAATTCATTATGTTATTCTGCCAAAACCCTTAATTACGTAATTTCGGTTCAGCCCCCGGTAGATGACTTTAGATTAGTTGTGTCATGGAAATGTCGCCGTACGGTTAAATAAGCTTTTGCAGATTCATTTTTGCGCATGAGAGGAAAATTGCTGAGGCAGTTGTTCGCCCAGAAACATTCCAACACTGAGCACACTATGCCCCTGGTTGCTTTGCCGGCCGTCCTAGCAACCCTGGGCAAATAATGCGGTGAAATTGTTTTGAACAAAACTTTTTTTCCCTTTTACCCTTTATTTTTCGTTTGCTGTAGCTGGGCCTGTGAATAGAGAGTGAGGTTGGCGACTCCGTGCATGTTTTTCATTTGGTTTGCCCACCACCTTGTTACTCTACGTCCAAACGCGCGCTCTGTTTTGCCCCCAAATGTGCTTTCCTTTGGAATAATCTTTCTCTAGATCTTAGGTCATCGCCTTAAGTATCGGTAGGTACGATGTCAATTTATGGACTCTAAAAAGGGTCTGCTTGGAATTTAAGGTTAGATCTTCTATGCTTGACTTGTCCAGCTCGGAACTCTCACTTAGATTTTTACAGCAATCTATTTAGTTGGCTGCTAAATCCATTGATAATATCTTCTGCAGTGACTAGTATCGCGGCAATTAAAGTGCCTCCTCGTTTGAAAACTAAGTGATCTGGTGGCTTCCTCTGTTTCCGCCACCTTGCCGGTGTTTTTTTTCGTCAGCAAAGCTCTATCGTGGTCGTGCCTAGCCCTACTTCAATGATCCTTGCGACCTTTAATCTCCCCGCCCTTCTTTGAGTCTAAACGAACTGTAGACAATGTTGATGGTTGTTTCTGTCATTAGTCGTGAAATATTATGGCCGCATCTACTGCGAACAGGCGGTTTAGGAATTCTCTCTTTTCGAGAAACTTTTCGAACACATATTCATACCTGCAGGGTGGTCCTATCCCACACGAATATTTTCCGTCGCTTGAGCAACAGTTTTTCCTCCCTCAAAACTACCAAATCACCTTCACTGTATGCCTTTTGACCAACTCCTAAGAAGTTTTTCAGTATTCGATCAGACTGCGTACTCTAAACACGAATGAAGCATTACATGTTTGCTTATTCTTTCCCGGATTCACTCTGCATGTCTTTTTTAAATTTATACTCACAGTATTCATACGGATGCTCAAAAAATAGTTATTATTTTTAGTTTTCTTGTAGCTAGAGTAAATTACTGCTAAAGGATGCTGCAAAGCTGCATTCAAATTTCCGCTGCAATGACGAATGGTTTCTGGCACGCTGAATGGCGGGTAGTCTCACCCCTGCTATAACTCTCACTATTTATCTATCCCCAAATACGCGCAAGCAGGCGATGGAAAAAAACTTTTCACTTACCGCAGCATAAAGAAAATCAGTATTTCTTCAAGTACCACTGATGTTCAAAAGAAAAAATTGCGAATTCAGTTTGAGAAAAGAGCTTTCACCTGCGACCACAATCTATTCGCGTCCATGTATCCTGTCTCTGTCGCTAACATTACCAGAGTGGAGCGTTGGATATTAGTCTATGGAACTCAAAGCGTTTTTCTCTGGTCGCTGAGACTTCCTTCCATCCAAATTCATAGTGCTTCAAACGTCCAGGTTCGTCCCGCTGGGGGCTATACTAAGGCGGCTTCTTCGCACCATTGAAGCCCTCCTCCAGTTCCTCCGGTTTGCTGGAGGTTGATCCCTGTTCTCGGCACGGTGCGATGCCCCAGTAGGCTTGTCGTCGACAAAGCGAACCAACCTCCTGTTGACTATGCTCGTTTTGCTCTCCCCTGATCCAAGAACGCATCTTCATGATCCATTCGGCAACGGCAATCTGGCTGAGGCTGGGAGTGGAGTAGCGGGGCCTTGTGTCCGGTGTCCCTTCCGTCATTTCGTTCGACTTCAATGTAGTTGTGTTGCTGAGCCTGCCATCCCCTCTGCCCGTTGGTCCCGGGGCCTTAATTCCGCAAACTGCCGCGGGCTGCGGTCTGTTGGCAGCAGACGTGGCTGTGCTGTTGTGCTTCAACGGGAGCGTGCCTCGGACGACAGTGTTACTATTAATCGGGATGACTCTGAGGTACTGGATTTTGGGAGGAGTTCCCTTGTGGTTGCTTCCATCCTGCAGCCCACCATGGGTGACATCCCTGTCAGTAAACGCAATGACCTTGATCAATCGGCTCCTCCGGTTCTCAGAGGCCTCGCGCCCCGACTTCCGCTCCCCGCTCGCACAAGTTCTGGAGTCAACATTTGCCGCGGCCACGACTGATTGGCTCTCGGACATGGGGACACAGTGTCGATGAGCGCTCACCCTCTCCGACGCGAATTTCGCCTGGTCAGTCGACTTTGTCGTCCCAACGCCTTGTGACTGGTTGATGGGTACCCTTTCGCACATAGCATTTTCCTTTGACTTCCGCACTGCCCTTAGCTTAAGTTCTGTTCCACCGAGGATTTTCCGGCCCCCGAAACCGTCGTGTCCCTGGATCGATGGTGGGAGGGAAACGAAGGATTTCTGTGAATTGACTGCCTTCAGAGCGTTTTGAGTGGATGATGCGTTCATGGTCCGCCCGTGTATGGCTACAAACGTCCTTGAGTAGACGGGCGGCTTCTCTAAATGATGATCATATCAGCGATTGACGGAACGGCCCTGGAGTTGCAGCCTCGGTGTTAGTATTGCGCAGTTGACCCATCAGCATCGATCCAATACATAGTATTGGTCGCTGCGACTCAGAATTTAGTTCACGCTTGCCGGTTGAAGACACAGATCGATCAGTGACAAGGGCCGTTTCAGCGCTTTTACGGTCATACTGGGCCTCATGATTCCCCAACCGAGAAATGCCGCGGTGTCCACTATCCTAACTGCCAAACTTTTGGCATATTTATACATTTTCGAAATACACATCGTTGCATGCACATATTTACATGCACTTAAGAAATTTTTTGAGGTAGTGACGCGTGATAACTGTGGTTCAGCGGCCCCCTGATATAATAAAGGCCTTATCACCGAATGGACTCCATGCCGGTTGGTTAACAGCTAAACTTTGGAGTCAATCGAAGCAATGAGAGTGAGAACAAGTGCTCGGCATTTCAGCCAACTTTAAAAGAAACAACAACCTGGTGGCTTAAGAAGTGATTGCTCCTTGAATTTCCCCATTTCTTTCCGCGGGATGACCTACAATCAGTCGAGGTAAGCGGCAGCATGGTAAGGATGCCTTTTATGACCGCCTAAACCCGACACGGGAAAAGGAACAGTCCACAATACATGTGGGTGTGCACCGAATTCCAAGAAAATTGTATTTGGCATTAAAATGAAAGTTAGGGTTAAGTGTCGGGTTAGGTTTACGTTTGAGGTTAAGGTCAGAGTTGGGGTTAAGGTCATGAGTAGGCCAAGAGTTCAGGCTTTTATCGTGTAAACTGAAGGGTTTAGGTTTAGGGTAGGCCTGCGGTTTACATTAAAACGACAGTTTATTTTGTCCTGAGCGGTTCATGCACAGTTGCGTCAGCCTCATAATGGGATGATGGTGCGCGTCACTGAAAACGGGACGGTATCCAAAGCAATCGCAGTGACCAACGGAGTGTAGAAGGGCTGCACATTGGCTCCCACCCTGTTCAGTCTCATGTTCTCTGCTATGATGATGTACGCCTACCGTGATGAGCAGCCTGGGATCCGCATCGCCAACAGAACTGCCGGGTACCTTCTCAACAGTCGGCGTATGCAGGCTTCAACGCCCGTGTCTACGACTACAGTCCATGACTTGCTCTTCGCGGACGACTGCGCCCTTAACACCGTGACGGAGAAGGACATGCAAAGGAGTATGGACCTCTTCGCCGCAGGCTGCACCGATTTTGGATTAACAATCAGTAAGGCCAAAACGGTTGTCATGCACCAGCGGCCATCTATCGTGGAATACAATGCTCCCCGAATCAATGTCGACGGTACTCAACTCAAAAACGTGGAAACCTTCGCTTATCTAGGAAGCATGCTGTCACGCAACACGAGATTTTATGACGAGGTTGCCCAACGGATCTCCAAAGCCAGTCAGGCCTTCGACCGACTGCAGTCCTCCGTATGGAATCACCACGGTATTCACCTGAACACCAAACTGAAGATGTACAAGGCCGTCGTCTTGACGACACTCCTTTATGGAGCGGAGACCTGGACCATCTACTCGAACGAAGCCAGGAAGTTGAATGCCGGACACGGAAAAACCTT
>WEDG01015155.1:0-19321 GCA_017591395.1 Schistocephalus solidus | reverse complement strand
GGTGAGAGTTGGGTACCAGTTAGAGGCGGCCACAGGAGCATTCACCACCTGTACGAGACAAATGGTGCGACCAAACGCTATCTGTGTGATGCTACCCCTAACTAGTACCCCTACACCCCATGCTCCGAGATAATAACTATTACACTAGCACTAGCATTTTAAAATTGTGGATAAAATCGCATAAGTTCAGTCGCTGACTATGTGGCTGGAAAAGTAGATGCGGGATAAGTGTTTGAAAATTACTTTCACACCTAAAAGGCCTGATACAGTGCAGAATATGTTCGACCGCCAACTGGTAACCCATGCGAATACTTCCCTTAGAATCCTAGTTGACCTAGCTACCCCTTAGCCTGCCTACCTCAGTTTGCTTGGTTTGACAACCCCGTGCTTTTCGTGAACACAGAACAACTAACCGAGTTGTACAAAATAAACTCGTTTCTATAATGTGAGAAAAATATACTGCACTCACACCTTAGTGTCTCCAGGCGTACAGTCAGTAAGATAGTGCAAAATTGAAGGTTCAAACGAAATAATAAGGAGTTCGGGGAAGAAGATAAAGGCGTGGTTGTCCGAAATATGCAAGTAAGCATGAAATAAACGGTAAAGCTGTGTTAATGAATCTAAAAAATGCATGTAGGACTTCACTGTTAATGCCTAACGTACCAACGGTGAGGCAGCTAGTCTTGTGTTGTTACTTTTAAATTGACAGTAGTGCTCTAACAAGAGCTGCCTTTCTGCTGTCACATAACGCAAATTCGAGTGTTAAAATAACTTTTTAGCACATTAAAATGTACTCTAGTTCCCCCAGATGTCGGCAAGCGCCTAGTTAATCCCAAACTTTATGCCAGCTACATCGTGAGATTATCAGCTGAAGGTGAATGAGCAACTTAACGTAGGTCCTTAAATCATTAAATTGGGCGATGCTCCATCCAATTTAACACAATTGATTTGGTCTTATCGGGAACCCCCTCCTTCACCAGTGTGACCTTTTGCCTTAAGTGCTTTGTAACTATAAATGACACAGTACCACTCTACTTTCTTTTACCTGCCTGCTAAACAATGTTTAAAGTAGTCGGTAGTACTGGAGTAGACTGTAATGTGAAAACGGGGATTTTTTTACACCTAAAAATTATACTCTACGCTTGCCTCCCTCCGCCCCCCCTCCCCCAGGTACCTAATACTTTTCAATAATCATGCCCACGAACGCGATCATATCGTCCGGGTGGACCTAGATCTTAGAAAAGTTCTACGCACTGGTGTGACACAAAGGCGTCTGATCTCCGTCAAAGTTTCCTACGCCGGTGGCGTCGACAGCCATACGAAGGAGGCCGTGCATGAGTTGCAGCCATCATCCGAGCAGATCAGCTCCGGAGGGGGGTGGTCTAGAGCAAAGAGCGCTTATCTCTTCTCTCTGCGGGCTGGTCCATTCACCCTCCGGCCTCTGCAGATTTTGCAACTGAGCCTACGTTTGGAAATCAGCGACTTTGCTCAGCCATCGATTGATTTGTTTAAGCCGACCCTTTACAACATCGTACCTCGGAGGTGGGTCCGCGTGTCAAGAAACTGAAAATAATTAATATCGCCTACTTAATCATAATCAGTAAGCCAATTTGTACACTATTTGCTTTTCTTTAGTATATCTGCTCCATGGCTGCACAGTCAGGTGCGGAAGAATCCACTGTACGACAGTATCAAAAACAAGCAAATGGACCTAGTATTCAATCCAATAACGGGATTTTTGCATGTGAGTTCTGCCAAGTTGCTGTGGATGTCGTGGTTTTGCGATCCATTTTTTTCTTTTTTCTCTTTCTGAGCAACTTTTGGGATGCTTATTTCTCCTTTTTAAAGTCAATGACAAACATGGCAACGGGTGTTGTCCATCCGCTTTCAATATCCTTCAGTGTATATAAGTCAAAACAAGCCAAAGATACCTCTGGCGCATACCTGTTCGTACCAGAACTTCCCAGTGTGGTATGTTCTATTTTTTTTTGTACATGTCTCATATTTCCGACTTATTTTCCTATAAACCCTGTGAAGATGTACGTTTTCTTCTTCTCATCGGTGTTATTTATTAATCCTTTTAGCCACTTCCGTTGAATTTGCAACCCAAAGTTCGCGTGGCCAGGAGTAACATCGTGGACGAAGTAACCACTTATCACCCGAACCTTGTGCATACTGTGCGCAGTTACAAGACTGGTAGAGTTATTTCCCCTCGACGTCTAACTCCACTCTTTTCGAGTGTCCCCTTCAAATTGTTTTTTGGGAAATGCTGAAGCAAAAAAATACTTTATTCGCTGCAACCTCCTGTCTGATCTAACTGCCTCAGCTCGAACTTCAGCTCCAAGAACTACTTTGACCACAAATTTCATATATCACCCACCCCCTCGAGTCGCAATTATTTGCTACTAAACGAGCCTCATCTTAAGTCATTTACTTTGACTTTGACGATAGCACAGCTTTGTGCGGCTAATGATGCTGAAATAAAAAAACCTTGACTCTCGTGGTTTGATGGAGTCTGTGCGGTGCAATTTCTCATTACCGCCATACTCCTGGTTGGCATGAAACCGTTTTTACAGGGAAAGTGTTGTAATCGACAATTGGTGTGATCAGCTGCTCCATGCGGCAGTTTCGTCCATGTTGGACTCATGGACTCCTCAGTGAGGTTTGGGCTGGCGCAGTTGATTCACTTGTATTGGATGTCAGGTCGACCAACTTTTCGTTGTGAGTGGTGGGATCCTGGTTGACGGTCATTTTTGGATGTTTGGTATTCGATAGATTCCTCAAAGACCCTTCTTGTAGGCTTTTCGTATATTTTCGTGATTCAAGTGCCCTTCTGGATAGCCCACTTGGCATCATCCTACTCACAAATTTTACTCGGATGGTTGAGGTCTAATAACGTTTGTCAGGAAATTCGCCTCGCCTTCGCAGTCGACGTAGGCGTTGTCAAACTCGAAACTCGGTTTCGTCAATCTCGGCACGGATTTTCTTGGTTTTACTAGATTTATTGGCCATTTACTACCACATGCGCAGCTAAGATCTAATTCATGTCTAGCATCCCAAGAAACGCGGCCCCCAGAACCTGCTTTGCAGCTCGCAGGACAAAAATGAGCAACGGACCACTTGGTAGATGCGCTGGACCAACATGGGGGCTATCTCAGGGTACGGCAGGCGTTATTCGTATTTGAGATGATCTGCCATAACAAATGCTGAATATGAGGGGTGTGTGTGCCCAGAATGTGCACGTATAGGTGCCGGCTCATGTACCACCATCCACTGTTGCCATAGTGTTCTATGCTTAACCTGAACCCGACCCCGCCTGCGGTCTTCTTGACAATGTCTTGACATCGGTCACAGATGGGTAAGGGAATAGAGTGTGGTAGATGGAGTGCAAGGCTACTATCACTTAAAACTAATTTGCGCACAAGTCACCATCCCTGCACTACCATTCTATGAGGCATACGGTAGCCATCGACGGATTACCACGGTTCTCACATCAGACAACTGACCGGCTCGGACTGTGGTTTAATTGTGTGGGTGGGGGAGAGATTTAGGATGACAGCTCAGTACATTTGCCTCAATATAAACAATCTGACGCGCTTGAAACTATCACGGTGCGCTAAAAGCCGTGGCTTGGAAGGTTGCCACCTGACGGGATAAGTCGGACCACGTGGTCAGCCCAATGTGTCTTTTGTGTGGAGTGGCCGACTGGCGGACTGAGAGTCAGGATGCAATGGCTCCTTCTTAATGTGGCCTTTATGGCACTCCCACTCCGTGAGATCCGAGCCAGGTGTGGTGGTACGCCCAGGAGCGATTCTGGCTGCGCCAGCCACCTGCGTCCTCTCCCACTTCCGGTCTTTTTGACTCTGTCATGACACCGGGTTCAGGTGGGGGAGGAGGAGAGAGTGCAGTAGCTGCAGCGCAAGGCTACTATCACTTAAAACTAATTCAAGCGCAAGTCACCGTCCCTGCTCCACCCTTCCATGTAGCATACGGTGGAAATCGTCGGACTCCGACGGTCGAACTATCGTGTGTGGTAGATGACCTGAATCAACAGGGAGGGAGCTAGATAAGGTTACGGCAGGCGTTATTTTGGATGCGCACCCATAGCAAAAGCCTCACCTGGGAGGGTTTGGCAGCACGTGTAGGTGCAGGCTCACGCCGTGCAAGCCACTGGCACCCGATATCTGGCTTAGGTAAGTTAAACAAAAGAGCGAGTGTGATAGATGCAACGTGAGTCATCGCCACTGCGCCCACCTTGCTGCAGAGCTACGGTTGACCTTCTCAGTTACGATAGTCGAACTGTTTTGTGTCATGCTGGATGTTTATAACACTGGAAAAGTGACTAAAATTCAGTACATAAATGCCGAGACAGAACCTAAATTGCCAGGTTATCGCTGCCTTTCTCATTTCCTCACCGAGTTAAATATGAATATCATAGTAATTTACAGTTCTGAGTTTTCCTTCTTTAATGTTAGTGTCAAATTGTGTTACCTTTGATCTCTTTAAAATTTACAGGTGAACCCGGTCGGCTGGCCATCGAGGTTGAGAACATTCTGGATCTCACCTACCCATATGATAACCACGAAGTCGTCATGAAGTTGACTACTGGCATCAAAAACACAAATCGGACCTTTTTCACGGACTCCAATTGTCTTCAGGTGCATTTTCACTTTGTCTGTTTCCGGTTTTTTGGTTGACGCTGCGATGCAAAAAATAGAGGCTACAGGTCTCCCTAGAATTAACCTAAGATAGTGGCTACGCTACGTAGATGATACATTTCTTATCTCCAAAAGAGACTAATTTTAAACCATTACACAAAAACCTGAACTCCACCTTCCCAGGAATTCCATTCGCCTTCGAAACTGAAGTTTATGAACGAATCCCGTTCTTAGATGTACGCGTACATTGGAAGACAGACAGCACACTTCAAACCTCAGACTATCCTAAAGATACATGCTCCTAGGTTGTCCTACATATAATGAGATTTCATGAGATAGAGCAGGTACTCTATATGCGTGTAATAAGGGAACGGTGCAATGGGGCTAGGGCAGATTAAAGGATGGAAATAGGTTGTAACACGTTGACAATAAACATTGGTTTATATGCCCACCGTTGTCGTTCAAGACAGCGGTTTTTAGTACCAGATTAGACTGTATTACACGCCTACCTACAAGGCAGTCTAAAATAAACACTAACCCTATCCATTTTTTTGCTAGCGTTGGTATTTGTTGCCAGGTTAGAAGGGTCGCAGGATGGTTTTTGCCCTTCATGGTTTTGCGCTAGGAGTCAGAAATTTCGATTAGCTACCTTTTTCTGGAATCTCGCATTATCTCCTCTGTCTAAATCACTGAGGTCTTATTTATCCGAAAAGAAATTTGAAAAAAAAGTCGAAAAAGTTTCAGCAAACTTCCTTCTTTTCTGATCAGTTCACGCTGTGGTGTTTGTTGGTCACAGTCGCTTAACGTCTGGCATGTATGTTTTTAAGTTCATCCGCCGTGTCTTCTACGATAAGATACCACTACAAGGTAACGTCTACCCAATGAGTTGTGCGGCCTACCTCGAGGACGCTGACTACCGAATCACACTGCTATCGGCGCAACCCCTTGGCGTCATGGCAGGCGAACGTCCTGGAGAGATGTCTATCTGGTTGGATCGCCGTGTTGCCCAGGGTGACGGTCGTGGCCTTGGCGAGGGTGTCGTGGATAATGTACCTGCGCGGTCCGTCTTTCGCATCCTAGTTGAAACTGTCTCCTCCTCCTCCTCGCCTCGCGACAACGCTTCGGGTGCTTACGTGAGCAGCAAAATTGTACGTCCATTGATACTGTCGTTCCTCGGAGTTACTCTTTTGCTATCCTGTGAAAAGTCTTTTGATTTTGAAGCATTTTTGTCTTAAATCGCAGGGGTTAATATCCTTAACAAAATAATTTACGTGTGAGTCCAGCATTAACCTTTACGCTTTCTGTTGTGGTTTTCTGTTTGGAAGTTTTTATGCGTTATGTTGGTCAGTACGCCTTTTTGCATTGTATTTCCATTGGTAACCGGTTTTTTATTCTGTGAAAAGTAATTTAGGTAACGATCGCATATGGGGCCCCACCCAATCTTTACTTCCTAGAAATACCTATTTATTTCATTTGAGTATGCTTAAGTTAACTCCTTCTCTTTCGCTCCCGTTTCTTAACCCTTTATGCTCGTTTTTTGATAGTTGGGATTTAATTATTTAGGAAAAGACTCCCTTCTGCCATTCGGGAAGCTCGTCAATACTCAGCGGAGGTAGCTAAACTTTTGCTTTCCGTAGGATCTACCCAAGCAAAGGCATGGGCTTCAAAAACCCCCGTCGGAGGGCATGAAAACATTTTTCATTTGCGGACATGGTTTCCTTTTCAATTTTTTTTTCATTGGTTCGTCTGCTACAGCCTCTGCCCGGTTTGACACAAGAAGCTCACTGGGCCCTCACCGACCTCATCTATCCCACCTCGCAATTTGTTTTCTCGCCCGACATCAGCTCCAATTTGATGGAGAAAATGAGAACCAACCTCCTGCTTATGCGCCCTAATGGTCTGCCTCCCGACTACGAGCTAGTCGCTTTGAAGACGTTTTACAGCACATCAGAACGGTTCACTCCTGGTAAGTGTTTGTGTGCTCATTAATCACCACGGGCACCATCGCTACTACCACTACCACCCTCCACTCTCCTTATTGGCCCACCTCTGATCCCCCTTTAGTCGGCAACTTCTTATGCTTCCCTTCACCTCTCTCGAACCCCCGCCCCGTTATTTTTCCTCCACCTTCAGACTTGCACAGCATTCCCGGCAGCCAGCTTGGTATCCTGTTGCATAGGACCCTGCCGTACTGTGGGAAGACCTACTTATGTGCGCGGTGTTCTGCTAGCACCTTTATTTCATCTTCCTCAGACCAGGTGAGACGGAAGCACTTTGTTTTGTTTTTTTCCCCAGTTGACGATTTAATTGGGTCCGAGTGAATTTGTTGTGTCTACGCAGTGTTCGTACTCAGAGCACTACAATCATCGGGCCCAGTTCCCCCTTGAAGGCGCAGGGCAAAGACCTCAGTAGAAGTTGTGCATGCTGTGCCGAAATTCAGTTTAAGTCAGAGGTTCCAGATCATTGTTCTCTTGGGACTTTCAAACTTCGTTTATTTGAGGGCTGATTCGCATACATTTAGCTGTCTTTAAGCACATCGGCTGGAAATACGGATGTTATTAAGGTTGGGCACTCTGTTATTGCTTCTGTCTCTAGCTAAGAGCAGCTAATTGCCTGCTTCCTTGCTTTTCATTGGGCAGTTCGAAGCAATACACATGATGCATGCCATGTTGATAAATATGACGAGAACATTCAGATTAAATACTTCATAATATTTTAATTTGTGACTGATTAGTATACGAATAAAACAAAAACCTTACGTTAAGGTCTACTTTGCCCCTTGTGTAAAATCACGATACGACTGGATAGCGTCACGACAAAAGGGCTTACGACGTGGCCTTTTCACCGAATTACTCTCGATCAGTAAGCCGTGTATTTATTTCTGTGCAATCTAAAGTGTGTTTTCCCTCTCCTGCCCTACATTGAAGGTGCAAGTTTCGGGACTATTTCGGAATCTGCTCATTCAGAAAGCGTTGCGCACGTCGTTGACTTTTATACCGAGGCGCGCGCAGGAAAATAAAGATGAGCTACCAACAACGTCACTGAGTGTGCAGCCCATGGAACTCGAAGCCTTTCTATTATTGCCTGAGGAGCCAAAATTTCCATAGTTTTGTCTCTTATTGCCCCCGGTTAACCTTGATTAAAGCATATATATATTGACGAAGCTAGTTTCGGCCCTTTGTGTTAGTCTTTCAGCACCTGTAGTCATGTGCGTGCTTGTCCCAAAAATGTTTTACTTTTCAGTAACCAATCTTTTCATGCCTTCTAATCTTTGTCATTGCTCTTGTGCTATAACTTGCGCCTATTTATTTACGTCTTTCAATCCACTTTTTTATACTTAATTTGTACGTTAAAATTTGCCAAGATGAAAAGTTAACGACCGTTTTTCATCCATCTTTTCAATTATAGACGATTGCACGAGGTAATGTGGTATTCATCGGACATCAAATTTTTCCCTTAACTATGACATTTGGACGCGCAGAGGGTGTGGGGCCGTTTTTCCATCAATTGTAAACTCTCAAAAACAACTCGCAGCAGAAGGCATTGCATGCCACTGATTACAAGGTCCTAGATTTCACTGGATACATGCATCATCTAGAGCCCTCGAGTGCCAACAGCATTATTAAAGGACATTAGGATAAGATTTTTAATTAAATACAGCACAGTTAGATTGTCAAGGGTAGTCTGACTTGCACGTGAATGGGCCCTTAGCGATGCATGTTAAGAAGTACTCGCACATCTCGGTGGTCGACTCTCCAACAACTAGTCAACCAAATATGCAACTAAGAACTCACCAAAAGGATGGGAAAAGAGAGATCTATCGACCTTCTCCCATCAAAGGGTTTTCAAAAGCAATGCCTATTACCACTAAATAAACTGAACTATGTTTAATGTAATAAAAGTGACATAGAGAGGTTTCCTTGGCCCGAATGAAATCGATTCAATCTTTAATATCCTTGAGTGGCTGAAATGTCGGCTAACCTTTTGACCTACCTGTCCATGGCTGGCGCGATCTCATTGGACGCACATCCTGTGCGCTGAGACCGGTCTGCGTAGCGTATTTATTCTCCGCTGAAAGAGGAATTCAAATGAGGAGGGTGTGGTGGCCACGAAAGTTGGATAGGATGTCTGTGGGTGCAGTCCAGTACCTAGCGTTTGGCTTCCAGTAAAACAGATGTTAAAGTCAAAGGGGTCTTGAAGCTGACATAGGTTCAGTTCTGTTTATTTGAGGGCAATATATGTGGGTCAAGCAAAGCTGCCTTAGCAAACACGTATCAATACTGTTTAGATTATTCATTAGTAGAGACGACAATTTCATCCTCGAATTAAGTTCTTACGTGCCCCATGGACGAAGTGATCATTGCGTTCTTGCTTGGGAATACAGTCATTTTTCTGTACCCGAAATTCGAGCAGTTAGGTAGAGAAATGCATGGAAAGGGGATTATAGCAAAATGAAAGAGCTACTAAATGAGATAGACTGGAGTTCTTCACACGTACCAGAATCAAACGCTACCTGGTTCTACTTAGTAACTTGTTTCAGCAGTTGGTATAGAACTACTGTCAATTTAAAATGAGATCGCATGTCTCCCGACCCGATTGGGTGACATCCGCAAAAAAGGGAATCTGAAGAAGAAAAGATGACTGTTGAGAACCTAAGCTAGATATCAACAACCTTAACATTTTTCCTCTCGAAAAAACATTGAAATCATTGTCGAAATCTTCTGAGGAAAGTAAGATCAGCCTTCGAGTCAGAAATATTCAAAGACTTACCAAGAAACCAGAAAAGGTTCTTTGCCTACGTGAATAAGACCAAATGAAATTGGGACTCCATTGATTATGTAAAAGACTCTCAGGGAAACAAGATAACTGATAACTCTGATAAGACTAACCTCTTATCCAATTTCTTTATGCCCGTTTACACAGAAGAGCCACCTTTTGATAAGGAAGAACCCCAAAGTATTGCCACACATACAGATGAAATAAGCACGGTGTCATTTCCAACAGACATGGTAATAAAAACACTGAAACAGCCACAGCTCACTAAATCACCTGACCCAGATGGCATATCCACAAAAGTTCTGAATGAACTCGCCGACCACCTGCCCTCTCCGCTCTTTACGATCTTTAAAAGTTTTATTTTATTTATTTATTGCCAGTTTACAGGCAAGGTCAAACAAATATATATATATATATAGTAGAGGTGGGGCGCTGCCTACCGAGTTGAAACTAGCATACATAACCCCCATCTATAAAGGAGGATAGAGGAAACCGCCAAATAGCTTCAGACCAGTCACCCTTACATGTATATGTTGCAAAACAATGGAGAAGATAATCAAAGATAACTGATGAGGCATATTGAAGATAATAACTTGCTAAGTTAATATCAGCATGGATTAAGAAGTTGTAGCTCCTGCCTGAAAAACTTTCTCACGTCCATGGAAATCTGGAAGAAATCATTTGAAATTGGTTTGTCAGTCGATGCAGTCTTCATCGACTTAACCAAAGACTTTGATAGGGTTCCACCCAGACGTCTGACCTCAAGGCTGCGTCAAATGGGGGCGACTGTTAATTTACTCAAATGGCTTGCCGACTTTCTCACAAGCAGGCACCAACGTGTTTGTTTGAGTGACGCAAAGACACACTGGGAAACCGTTCACAGTAGAGTTCCGCATAGGAGCGTTTCGGATCCCATTCTGTTTTTGCTTTACGTGAACAACTGATTCGATTGTCTAACATGCGATAAGGGTATATTCGCTGATGATCTGAAGTTATGGAACTCGATTTAAAAACCGAAGGATGCGCGGAACTTAAAAATAACCTGGAAAACTTGCGAACATGGTGTGATGAGGAGCTGCTGAACCTATATTTTAACCAATACCAAATCATCTGGCAATATGGCTGGGGATTGGGAATGGTTTATTGAGTTATTGCATATTTTCCTCAGCAACCACTGCACGAGTTCACGCAAGAGACTAGATAACAGACCCCAGTGGCTGACTCAAACGTTGAAAAAAGAGGTGAATAAAAAGCGGAGGTTGTGGAAGAAAGCACTCGCTGATGAGAATCCTCTGTTCATAAACGCATACAAGGAAAAAAGGAAGAGATTTAAACGGTTTATCCTCAGGACACGACAAGACTTCGAAAAAGACCTGCTGAATCCTGCAGTGAAAAATCTGAAGTTATTCTTCAACTACATTAGAAGGAGCATGCGTAAAAGGGACTCCGTTCCCTAACTAAGGACTATTGAAAACCTAGAAATTGGTGAGGATGCAGCAAAAGCGGAGTACCTTTCAGAATTCTTCAAATCCATCTTTATGAGTGAAAGCGCATTTACTCCTCCTGACTACAATTTCGATGAGGTTCCAACAATAGAGGATGTATCTTTTGACGATGCAAATGTTTATAAAGAGCTGTTGGCTGTAAATGACTCTAAAGGAATTCGCTGCGGAATGGGCCAAACCGTTTTCCATGCTTTTCAAACCTCGTCCGCAGCCGGCGGGTTACCTGTTGATTGGAATTCTGCACGAATCACACCACTATACGAAGGTGGCAGCAAGGTCTCTGCAAATAATTGCAGACCTATTAACCTCACCTCGGTCTGCTGCAAAAAAATAATAAAGCGAGAGCTTATGCAATTCTTAGAGCACTATAAATTATTATCCTAAGCGCAGTATGGATTTCGAAGCGACAGATTTTGCGTAACAAACTTCCTCTATTGTTTGGAACATTGCACTCCAGACGTTGATGAAGGAAATGCGCTGCACGTAGTCTATATTGACTTTAAGATGGCATTTGGTGGTGTCCCACATCAGCGACTGCTCCACAAACTCGACCGAGCAGGAATTTGGGGTAACCTTCTAAAATGTTTCCAAAGCTTCTGATTTGGCCGCTCTCAAACGGTCAATTTCAGTACCCATTATGCAAACTATCTTTTTGAATTTTCCTGATGCATCTGTGCCTTTTCAGCCAGCCTGTAACCAAAAGGTAGTTCAAAAACATTTGCCTATCTTTCCCTTAATAATAAACGGAAAAAATTAAGGAGTATTTTAATAGTATGCGGCCTGTGTCCTAATCTGCTCGTGGCACCAACTAGTTACCTTTCTCGGGACAAAAAACTGCGATATCTAGAGACTTGCCGGAGAGCGGTAAATGTCTGATAAGTCAGGAACTTCCCAAATCCACCGCAGTACACCCTAAGAGCAAGATTCTGCAGACGTACAGCTTCTCCAATGTCTCCTCAACAAACTTTTACTGCCCAATGAGAAATTTATGACGCTTCGCGTCTTAGGCTTGGAAAGTGCTCAGTTGACATATCAGAGCATCCATATCCTTGACCACTCAAGATAGTATGCATTAGTCAAAAACAAGTCAGACCTATTTTTCCATGATGATTCCGATTCAAAGATATCAAGCGCGGTGTTTTTTAACCAGACTACACACCGACAGAGAGAATTGAACGTTGGCAATTAGTTCTGGAACTGAGAATAAGAGGAAGAAACTGGGAGACAAATCTAATGATCTACAACTATAAGATAATGCAGTGTCTTCTCCTATTTTGTCGGATGAAACCAATTAGAATGAAGGCTTAATTGCTTCTTTAACTTGAGACTCAATCTGCGCTGTAACAGCCCCCCACCAAAAAAAAAATTAAACAGCTTTAAATACACGAACGTAGAGAGTATATTATCTAAAGTAGGTTAACTGAAAGTTCACATTTGGGAACTTTCCCCGATGTTATATCTTTGACCTAAACGTGTTTGTCTGAGAACGTGGACGATGGCGAATTGGCACTACTGGGATTTCATTTGTTTCGAAGATCTAATAGCCAGCGTTGGAGAGAAGGAGTGGTCACTGGCGTAAAATAAGTGTCAGACAACCGAGAAAAGTTTGCATGCGGCGCCGAGGCTCACTATTATGGTACCGAGATCATAAAGCCCATAAGTTTCAATAGTATATTGACCACCAAGAAGTGCCCTCGAGGCTGACACTCATCTGCTAGACGAGTTAGAATTATTTGCTGCTCAGCTCGAGGTCTTGATCATGGGTGACTTTAATGTACAACTCACTGATGGGATTTCGATATACGCACGCGGTCCAGAGGAAACTAGTAAAGCGACTCATCCTTAGAACACGCAAGGTTTCGAAAAAGACATACAAAACCGTGCAGTGCTATATCTAAATTTATTCTGCAGTTGCATAAGGAGCACCCAAAACAGAGACGCCGACCCCTATGGAAGAGAGGTGAGTACCTAGAGATCATTGAGGAAAAAGCAAAAGCCGAGTGCCTTTCACATTTATTTCAAATTCATATTTACTAGCTGATGCAAATGTAATCCTCCCGAATACGACTTAGATGCAAGTTTAACAATTAAGACTGTATCTTTTGCCGAAGCGACGGGTTCGCCAGAGCTTTTCGCACTAAATTAATCAAAATTGCTCTCAAAATGACAAACCATATAAATTACTGAAGAAGCTCGCTGGTAAACTACCAAACCACTTTCAAAGCTCTTCTCCTGTTCTGTTTAACCACTGACTGGAACTCTCCCACTGCTATGGTTATGTGGTAGCAAGATCAGAGCAAACAACTCAAGACCAATTAGTCTGTAAAATGTGCGAAAATAATCAAGACAGAACTATTTAGCTTCTAAGAGCAGCATAAACTAATATCCAATGCACTACATGGATTCAGTTGAGACAGATCTTACGTGACGAACAATTTCTATTGTTTTAAATGGTAGTCTCATGAGACTGATGGAGGATTTACGCTACATGTAGTTTAAAGTAACTTCATGAAGGCAAAGGATCATATACCACCTACGCCACTCCCATACAAAGTCAGCCGAATGAGTTTAAGAAGTAATCTCCTGGAATTTGTTTGAAGCTTCTGAGAGTTTGACCGCCGGTTTCGCCGATGACCACCGGGTGCTTTAGCAGGCTGAAAGCAAACGTGGTCACTATCGCATGTGTCAGGTTTCAGTGATGGTTGACTTCGCTGCATCTACCGCGCACTTTCTTCCCTCATCCGCACGTGTCCGGTTTCAAGAACAGGTGGCGTGCACGACGAAATCCGCACTACGCTCCTAGGTACACAGCCAACACCTGGCCAAGATTTTAATACAGCAGGAAATAGATCGAAACTGTGCCACCAAGCACAATCTCGGCCTCTGTGTCACAAATCTCACTATGCACCACCTGTTCACGGCCTATACTTGGCCAGGATTTTGCAATACAATAAAGTGGGAAGCGGTTAGGATCCCTGTTCTCCCAGCCTGGGTCTGAGGTCCATTTCACCTATTATATATCACCTGGTTATAGCCTACCCTTGAACTGGATTTGTGTATATTAATATAAAAAATAAAAAATAAAGGTTTATGAATGAAGCACCTCTCGCGCGCCGTCAATCTCCATAAAACACAGTGAAAACTTAAAATAAAATCCTTCTTTCCGCAAAACTTTAGATTTGGTTTGGTTGTATCCTTAGACAATGGTGTGCGAAATTCGGAAGCGTATTTTAAGTAGAAACCTTTATACAAACTTATAGTAATAGCAAAATTAGAAATAAAACAGTTTTACAGCATAGAGAATAATACGTCATGGTTATTATTTTTAGGATAAAGAATAATCTGTTAGGTAGAGACTTTCGGGAGCGTTCATTCGACACTGGTAGAATTGGCTGTGGTCAATGCGAAGTATTGATCACATCTAATCAGATGCGAACGCAGTCGTTCCTGTGTGTTGTTCGGCTGAAGAATTAGATTAAGGTGGACTGATCTCTAACAAAAGGTGGAAATATGTTAAAGTCACGAAACGTTCAAGGATAAGAAACTTCCAATGCTATCAAACAGTCATCATATTTTATTTTATAATCTTGGGTTGATTATTTTCTGATCTAGTCTGTCAATTGAGTGACACGATTGAGGCCGAAAATACGAAGGTTTATAATTACATGCAAGCATAAAATGCAAATAAGAAATGTTGTATATAGTGGTATAGCAACTTCCTTATAAATAAAGGTGGTATCGGAAAACATTTCAAAATGTGAAATTATTTACAACTTTCTTCAAGTTTAAAAGCAGAAAAAATGCTATTTTATGTTGGATATATAATAGTTCGACTGACGTAGTCCGACTTTGTCCACCGTAGGCTCCATATCTTGGGTGCTGCAGGAACCGTGACTTGCGCGTGGATTTATTTTAAGTGATAGTCAACTTGGTTGGTAGCTACCACACTCTCTCCTCCTCATTGACCTGCACCCAGTGTCATGGCAGAGTCAAGAAGACCGGAGATGGGAGAGGGAGTAGATGGCTGGCGCGGCAGGAGCCGCCTCTTAGCTTGCCACCACACTTGGCTCGGATCTAACGGAGCGGGAGGGCCATAAAGGCCACATTAAGAAGGAGCTATGGTAACCGGACTCTCAGTCCGCCAGTCAGCCACTCCATACAAAACACACGCTGGGCTGACCACAGGGTCCGTTAGTTTGCAACCTTCCAAGCCACGGCTTTTGGAGCACAATGTTAGTTTTAAGCGCGTCAGATTATTTTTAACGAGTAAAATGCGCTGAGCCGTCGACCTTACTCTCTCTTCCACCCCCACAATCTAACCACCATCCGAGCCGGTCAGTTGTCTGATGCGGAAGTGGGTGGGTGTATGTTAGTGCTACGGTAACTGGCTCACTGACCACTGTGCGATTGATTCGCAAGTGAGTGACCAGGCCAATGCGTGATGAGCATGTGTGATTACAAATGAAGACAACATAGGTCAGGGAGGTGCTGAGGCTTTCGGGCTCTGCTGCTGGTCCTGGTAGTCAAGCTCATTGGCGGACTATGGGAAGTGTTGATGGGTATGCAAGATGAGCTGGCATCCCGGTGGATTCCACTTTCGTGGATTCACATGTGAACGAGCAGCCCATGCGATGAGTGAAAGCGCGTGAGACTGAAAGCATTGGAGGCTGGGTGTTGGTGCTCCAGGCACTAGTTCGTCAGTCCCTGTGCGATGAATTCGCAAGTGACCGACCAAGCCGATGTGTGAGGTGAATGTGAGATCGCAATGACGACGGGTTAGTACCGAGTAC
Organism: Schistocephalus solidus; assembly: GCA_017591395.1. Lineage (NCBI taxonomy): Eukaryota > Metazoa > Platyhelminthes > Cestoda > Diphyllobothriidea > Diphyllobothriidae > Schistocephalus > Schistocephalus solidus. Next base: position 3,592 of record WEDG01015155.1, on the reverse strand, counting down.
CCGTCACTGGTACTGGGGGCGGTGGTGGTGATGGTTGCGGTGGAGGAGGAGCAGGAGGAGAAGGAGTAGGTATCAGGTAGCAGATCTGAGGGGACCACTGCGGCGGCGGGATTCAAACAGCTGGCGGTCACCGCCGTGCTCGGCGCAAGGGGGGGAGGGAGGAAGATGTCAGTGCTCGAGGACGGTGGGGCCTCGACGGAGTGATCATTGGTGGTTGAGGTAGTCGTCGTCGTGGGGTTTTTGGCAGGTGTACAGAAGGTATGTTTATTGATGTAACAGTTGATGTGGGATTGTTGTTTCAGATAGTCCGAAGGTTTCTGACCAGAATGATTCACGCACAGAATATGCGTTGGCTGCGGGGGCACGTCGACAGGGCTTGGGCATTGGCAATGTTGATCCTGGGCACTTGTGACTTGTGAGCCGCTCCTTTTGGCCTTAGTAATGTGTACCCGGTTGGCTTCCTATATAGCTGCACCAGTCTTCATGGATTTTTCTCCAGGCTAGTCTATCCTGAGTGAGGTCCTCTCGGGTCACCAGGTTGATTTGCAGTTTGCTTCAGAGATTTTTTCAAAGTGGCCTTATAGCGTCGATTTTGACCTCCATGTCCGCGATCCACCAAAGAGAAATCTTTGTAGAAATGTCGTTTGGGTAGTCGCTCGTCATCCATTCTCAGCAGGTGGCCGCTCCATCGCAGTTGCACTTGCCTCAGCATGGCCTGGATTCTGAGGATTCCTGTCTGCTTCCACGTTAGCTTCAGTATTCTGTGGAGGCAGCTGAGATGGAAAAAGTTCAGCTTCCCAGCTTGGCTCGAGTACATGATCCAGGTTTCCGATTCATACTGGAGTGTCGTCAAGGGGACAGTCTTGTACATCTTCAATTTGGTGTTCAGGGGAATACCATGGTGATTACACAGGGAGGCCTACAGCCGGCCGAATGCCTGACTGGCTTTGAAGATCTACTGAGCAACCCCGTCGTCGATTCTCATGTTATGTGACAGCGTGCTTCCCAGGTAAGCGACGTTTTCACATTTTGAGTTGAGAGCCTTTGACATTGATTTGGAGAGCATTGTTTTCTGCGCTGGGGGGTCATTGGCGGACGACCACCATTTTGGCACGAGCAACTCCTGTCACACTCTACAAACGCTCTCCAACTCGCATGTGCACTGGATTATCACACCCATATCATCGTTTCTCTCACAATCAACACATTCACTCCGTTCTGTGTCTGGCCGGGAGCTGTGGCCCACCACAAACATCGCTAGGTCAGTTATCCTTACTCAAGGCCCACTGCCACAAGGTAATGCGACATCGCAGCGAGCTGTTTCAGACTCGTGGACATGCAGACACTTGATGGACTTCCAATCGCACACCAACTTTCGTCCTGATAGTCGTGGATGCCCAAGTGCCACTTGAATACCCCATCCCTCGGCTGACACAGCATGGGCCATTGGACATGGCATCACTCAGGTTAGGCAAAAAACACCCAGTTGACAACACTTGACTTGTTCCACAGACCTATTTAAGCAGCTGCCAATACTGCATCATTCTCTCTCAGGCATGGCTGGATGCAGTCAACACTAACCCTGGCTTAGCCAGTGGCCAATGCTGCTTGTGTCAGCAGCTCAGGCTTCCGTGCACAATAAACTCCCTCATTCTGGTGCATTCTTCCTTACACTTACAATAGGAATAGGCCTGATGATTGCTCTGCTCTGATCACACTCGCTGTTTCTTCGCTACACCGTTTTTAATTATTGAAGCAATGCATGATTATGTTTAAAATTCGCGGGTAAATAATATTTACTGGAGTAAGAAGGATAGTCTAGAGGGGAGTATGGGAGCATAGATTGTATGCTTCGTTGTTCGTGGAGGACTTTTATCCCTTTCGTAATGGAAAATCCAGTTTAATTCAGTAAATACAATGTAGATAGTAAAAGCCAAGGTCGTGCCAATGCCAAAGGCGGTTTGTTCAAATTTGAAGATACGTGAATTCCCTAATTTAAAATAGATTTCTTCGTTTCCTGTCGACACTGTTAGCTTAATTGTTTATAATTATTTTTTATTTCTAACACTTTATCAACTGCATTTATCTGCTGTTATTGTATTTAACAATAGTTGGATATATACTATTTTAAACTATTTCACCCGACGTAGCCTCATAAAAGTTCTTGCAGATTTGTGTAAAAAGGACGCAATCTAAATATTCATTCTAGAACAAATGTTGAAATTTTGAAAGTATACGTAATTTCTAGCGAAAAATTGTTTGCAGTAGTTGATATACCAGTTGAGATAATTTTTCATCCGGCGTAGCCTCTTCGCTAATTCTATTGTAAGTCTAAACGCGTAACCCAGAAGATTTTTGCTTGCATTGATTTGCTCTAAACATATCTTATTACATATCTTACAAATATAAAATCCCTTATAATGAAACGTAACTGGTGACATTTTTCCTTTCGTATTATTGATTTTAAAAATACCTATATTTCAAACTCAATATGAAACCTCAGTCACAGCTTAGACGCAAATATCCTCTTAACGTAAAATTGCCACAGGAGCAACCCACCATAAATACGAAGAAACTAGACCTTGACGCCCTGGAAAATTTAATATTTTTAATTCTCAATATGTTTCTCCGTTCGCGATCCTCAGTACCAGATTTGACGGAAAGTTCTCTTCATTCATTTCTTAACAATGCGGGAAACTTGAGCCGTTTTTAAACATATTTAGTACTGAGTTATATGACCGACATAAAGAAGTTCCAAAATTCTTTTAATAACGTCCCTAAGATTCAAATCCCCCAGAAGTGGCATTTTCATTTCCTTTACTCGTGTTGCTTTAACCTTAAATTAAACTAAAAGTTTGTCTTCCCCGTAGCAAAAACCCGCTAATTCTGTTCCAACTTTTTTGGCAATTAAAGTGGACCTTATTTTCTCTACTCATGAGTACTCAGCTCAATATTTGAAGAAAAACAAGCTGTTAAGCTGCAGATATAAAGTCCCCAATAGAACGTTCAGTTTCAGCCTCATTAGCAAACGAGAATCATAGATCTACATCTACAATACCAAAATTTATCTCAGAGGTTAACCCTCTAGATAATGCAAGCTCTCGGCCCTCGTGATCAACAGAAATTTTAATTCCACTTGAATCTTCACCCGTTCACATTGTTCCTGGTTCGAGTGAAATCGTGTCAATGGCACTACTTTTCCCTCCCAAGAAAACCACGCCTGCTATATCTGTCAAATCTTGTAAACCTAAGAAAACCCCCAGTAAATCTGAGTCATTTGCTAAGCCAGGTGTCAAAATCAGTAAGGTCATTACCAATGGGAAACTTGCTAACTCTTCAGCAGTTACAACAGATACGAATGCTCACGTTAGAATTTTTCCCAATCCAAAGATATCCAAAAATCCCCCAAATAATTAAGTTTTCTTATTATGTTAACAGTTTTTTTCGAAATCATTTATTTCTTTTTCGACTGCACTTCTTCCGCCAATTTATGCTAACATACCTCAAAATCTCATTTCTTTTCCACCCCCTATCTTTACCACGCAGCAATATAGCCGTCCCTTCCATGGTCATCCAAATATGCTCACAATAA
>WEDG01015151.1:0-80347 GCA_017591395.1 Schistocephalus solidus | reverse complement strand
GGAAATAATTTCTTAAATTATTAAGTACAGGACATGGAGTCAGGTGCTTCTGACATGACTTTTTAAGGTCAGATCCGAAATGTTTATGAACATTTTGGGTGGAAGACAATTAACCACTGTGGAATAACCACGTATATATATATATATATATATATATATATATATATATATATATATATATATATATATATATTATGATCTTGTTAAGGAATACGTATGTTCCGTTGTGCCTTGGATTTCACCTTTGAGCCCTGGTGGGCAGTTGCATTGCGACTTAAGGTATATTTTGATAAGGTGGAACCGACAAATAAAAGGGAGACTGGAATGGCCATTTCTGGATTTTTAACCGTCATTAGCCAGTCCTACCCAATCCAAGGTGTAAATTTTCCGAAATTCGAACCCGCGACCTTTTGGTCATTGAGTGTAAGACTGTACCATTGAGTCACGGGCCCGTTTTTTTGTCGGTTGCGATCGGGAATATGAATTATGATAGCGTGGGGTTCACCGTGGGTTCTACGTGGGGTTCGAATTTTGGGTGATCCACACCTTGTATTAGGTATGACTGGCTGATGACGGCTAATAAGCCAGAAATGGCAATTTCGGTCTCCCTTTTCTTTGTCGGTTCCACCTTATCAATATATATATGGGCTTTTAGCTAGTATCTATGTCGGAAGTACGGTATAACGTCTTTGCCATATAAGATTCATACAACTTGTAGTACTACTTGTTTGTAGAATGGGCATTACGTGGTTATTCCACTAGTGGTTAATTGTCTTCGACCCAAATGTTCATTGAAATTTCGGATGTGACCCTAAAAAGTCATGTCCGAATCACCTGACTCCATGTCCTGCGCTTAATAATTTCAGAAATTATTCACTCGATATATATATATGATAATGTGTGGCTCACCGATCTGCTTAAGAACTATTTACGTTCCGTTGTGCGCTTGAACTCAGACTAGAGTACTCACAGGCAGTCGCATAGCGACGTGTAGCATATGTTGATAATTTGGAACCGACAAAGACAAGGGAGACCGGAATGGCCATTTCTGGCTTATTAGCCGTCATCAGCCAGTCATACCCAATCCCAAGTGTGGCTCACCTGGGATTCGAACCCGCGACCTTTGGTATTTGAGTCGAACGCTCTACCATTGAGCCACGGGCTCGTTGCTTTGTCGGTTGCGATCGGGAATATGATGATAGTGTGTGGCTCACCGATCTGCTTAAGGAACATTTACGTTCCGTTGTGCCCTGGAACTCAGACTAGAGTACTCACAGGCAGTCGCATAGCGACATAACAGCATATGTTGATAATTTGGAACCGACAAAGACAAGGGGAGACTGAATGGCCATTTCTGGCTTATTAGCCGTCATCAGCCAGTCATACCCAATCCCAAGTGTGAAACACATGGGATTCGAACCCGCGACATTTGGTATTTGAGTCGAACGCTCTACCATTGAGCCACGGGCTCGTTGCTTTGTCGGTTGCGATCTGGAATATGATGATAGTGTGTGGCTCACCGATCTGCTTAAGGAACATTTACGTTCCGTTGTGCCCTGGAACTCAGACTAGAGTACTAACAGGCAGTCGCATAGCGCCGTGTAGCATATGTTGATAATTTGGAACCGACAAAGACAAGGGAGACCGGAATGGCCATTTCTGGCTTATTAGCCGTCATCAGCCAGTCATACCCAATCCCAAGTGTGGCTCACCTGGGATTCGAACCCGCGACCTTTGGTATTTGAGTCGAACGCTCTACCATTTAGCCACGGGCTCGTTGCTTTGTCGGTTGCGATCGGGAATATGATGATAGTGTGTGGCTCACCGATCTGCTTAAGGAACATTTACGTTCCGTTGTGCGCTTGAACTCAGACTAGAGTACTCACAGGCAGTCGCATAGCGACGTGTAGCATATGTTGATAATTTGGAACCGACAAAGACAAGGGAGACCGGAATGGCCATTTCTGGCTTATTAGCCGTCATCAGCCAGTCATACCCAATCCCAAGTGTGGAACACCTGGGATTCGAACCCGCGACCTTTGGTATTTGAGTCGAACGCTCTACCATTGAGCCACGGGCTCGTTGCTTTGTCGGTTGCTCATCAGGATAAAGGTCTGCTTCTGGCTAAGATGACGGTAGGTTAATAAAACTTGAGCGATTTCCTATCACCATGTTTATCGTCTATATACTATTTCTAAAATTCAGACGTTTGTTTCGAGCATTTGTGGATTTTAAGCTCCAGTAGCCAAAGGATTTGAATCAGGTTGATGGAGATGCGGAAATTGTAGAAGGTTGGCTTGATTCAGCTATTCTCTCATGCATAAAACAAGGCTACCTTTCCCCGTGGGATATCTTCCCGACAGAGCATAATGAATGGGAGTTCATAGAACCGTTGTAAGCAATTTGAGTCGCTAGCCTGTCTGGCAAATCACTAATGGCTTTTTATTTCGTTTGGCGGCTAGTTGGGTCTGACAGAAGAAGGGGGAGGGTCACGTATAGACCCGAAAAAGGAGTAATATATTTTTGACCACCAGCTGCTTTTAGAAATTCTTTACATTGGAAAAAGACTTCAAATATCTGCATTACCCGACCAAATTTCGATTGGATACACTTCAAGTTGCTGATATTCAGAGTCTAACGCGCTTAACACACTGCAACACAATTTCCGATCACTCAGGAGTCCATGACAAAGCGCACAATCAGGACCTGAATAGGTTATCCTGTTTTTTGGCCTTTTCGTGAGGAAGTCGGATGTTGGAATGCTTGAGTATTCTGCCACTGTGAGTTTAGGACACTCCGAGTTAGCATACGTCTTTGTGTGCCGCTGAAACGGGACGAGCGGTAAATGCGGTGGACCGACACGGGGGCGCTAAAGGTGTTATTGGAAGAAGCGCCCTTAACCAATGCCACACACGGTAGTGTGATGGCATGACTGGTTGCTGCGCCCACCCTGCTGTGGGTCAGATGGATGGACCTCATCGAAATCAACAGCTTAAATTTCATAGGTGTGTTTGAATTAAGGAATTCAAAAAAAGTAATGGATGCTGAAACCACTAAAGAATCAACTGACTGCTATCTCGTGTCCTGCTCATGGTCACAGGAAAATTTGGCTTACATGTTTCGCGTTTAATGCTCAATCTCCTTCAAAGTATATAGACGAGGATGGGCAGACAGTGTTTATTAAGACAGTCATGCTGCCAAAGATGATCCTACACCGGATGATGGACTGCGTAAAAACGGGAGAGCTTGAGGACCCTCGCAGAACTGCTTCCTACTCAGAAGCCTTCATTCATCATTAAATTCAGAAAATGAGCCAGCACCAAGAATGCTGCCTTTCGAAGGCAAGCAAAAATTTGGCTTGGACAAGCAGGGCAGCATCTCTAGCAGAAAGATGTGGTCAGCAAATAAAAACCTGTCAAAGTTTGGTTGCAGGGTTAGCTCTTTAATGCATGCCTTTTGCGTGAAAAGTCAAGTTAGCCACCAACAGTGGGCAAACGTGCTAAGGACAATCATGTGAAGGTGGAATGAAATCTATAATTTTACAGATGCATAGAATACAGTTGTTGCGGACCACAACTACTGCTAGGTCCATGTCACAGTTGAACAGTGGGCTGATTTCATGTAGTGGCTCGAGGACTTTTGGGGTAACAATTGAAGGTGAAAGCTGTCGAATGCTCTCCCTGCTTCGTCACGGCAAGGCACACATTCGCGGTTTTGAGTTTAAGATTTCCAGAATGTTTGTAATAATGAATGAAGATAAGGTGGCGCTGTCCACAATCATCAGTAAAAGGAAACGCTGTCCAGTTGTTTTCCCGAAAAAGCTTCTATTCAGGTTTCAGAACTAGTTTGAAAGGAGGATTCTGTTGACCTCGCTCCTGTTGCTATTATTCCCGAGTTTTTGACTTACCCCTATGACAATACGGAAGCGAAGCTATGTCACGCGTTAGATTCTGTCATGCATGACCTACTAGCTTTCCCACCAGGCGGTAAACTGAAGGACACTTCCTCGGACCTGTTGCAGGTCATCAGATATTCAATATCAAATTAGGCTTTTGACTTCGGGACATGAGCTCAATAACCACCGACTTACATATAGCTCTGCTCGATCAACAAGCTGAAGAGAAGATACGTTTAGATCATGAACATGAGCTGTGAGTTTTTGTGCTAGATGTTACGTTAGGCGCCCGAACAAGGCAACCCGCGGTCAGCTTTCCAGTATGGGAAATTGTATTTTCTCATAGCGCCACTCACCTACGCACGTAGCCCTGAAATCGGCAATGATGCCTTATATGCCCATAGGAACCGCCCCGCCCACTTAAAGTAAGTTGTCTTTCGGTAACTTTCAAGAAGGTCAAATATTTCCATGTCTTAACCTTAACCTTAACATAATACCAAGTTATCACCTTAATTTTAACACTTGCCCTACCCTCAACCCTAAACTCTGTTATGAACAAAAACCTTAACCTTAACTCGTTGCCTAATCCTGACCCAACCCCCAACACTAACTTTAACCCCACCACATGTATTGTGGGTGGTTCCTATTCGAGTACAAACACCGCTTAGACCCTGCAGCCTCTTCAGCAGCATCCGAGTTTTCAGTTCTTGTGGTTTCACAACCAGTGTCATTTATTCAAGTGATAATTACCCGTCCGCATGGCTCACCAGTGCTGTAACCCAAGCCAGCGTTCAGCCATCAGTTACGTACACACTCCTTTTCTCTGTCCACACAGTCCTCCTGCCGAGAAGAATTAGATGTGATCACTGGGTCAAGAGCCCTATTCGCCTGACGTTTCAGATTCTAACTTGAACCCACCCTCAGAGACAGTATAAAATACGGGTAATTCGTACACAGAGAGTTGCAGTATTTGTAGGAGGTCATCGCTATGCTACTGAACGCCTATGGCAATTAACGGCTCCCCCTTCAGTGATGAGGACTGCCCTCTGGTGCGTTAATTGTTTCATGGCCGGCATGCGAGTCGTTATACACTGAAATTTCGTTACCCGTGTTAAAGGGTGGCGTGATGATTGCACGGCCATCTGGTTCACCAAAACTGGCGTTGGAAAATGTGTTCACCTGAGCGCTCTCCAAGTGGCCGATTGCTCTGGCCAAATTTAGTCTCAACACCGAATATGGGTTGGGTAGGTCATTGCACTTGTTAATGGAATGGGAGCATCTAAACCCTGATTCAAGCAATTCGCGACTCACGCGATTTTCACCTCTTGCGAGAATTTAAGCTTCGTCGAACTTTAATTTGTGACCGGTACTTGCCGAATGAGCCACTACTTGAGAATTGGCGCCATTTCACCACACTGCTACCGCGTTTTCGGAAATCCGTGTCGAAAGTAGTCTTCCGGTTTCTCCGTCATTGTTGCTTTGACTGCAACTGCACTAGATCCGATAAAAAAAGTCCCGATGTTTCTTGCCACGGCAGTGGGTCCTTTGGTCTCATTACCTGACGCCAAATGGTAGTCTCCGGTTTACGTGCGACTCCAACTCCAAATGGAGTGAGAAGGTGACTGGCAGCCTCCGATACGTTTTTAATCTATGAAATCGCACGCCAATATTTAGGTTCAGTGCGATTTTGTCGTTTGTCCCGTTCGCGCATGCACCGGTTCATGAAGTTGCGCGGGTAGCCATTTTCTCTGAACACCCGTCGAAGATATTGTGATTCGGCAACCTTGTCTTCCGGTTCACTGCAATGCATCTCAACACGCTGATATAGTGTCCTTACGCAACTGAGTTTGTGGCTGATTGGGTGGTTGCCGTTGAAGTTCAGTACTTGCATCGTGTTTTTCGCTTTCCTGAACACTTTGGTCTTTAGGCCACTACAATCTTTGCGACAGACGTGGATGTTGAGGAAGGCCAGCTGGTTGTTTTTCTTCCTCCTCCATCGTAAATTTTATGTCTGGGAAGACACCGTTGAGACCTTCTTTGAACGTGAGCCTCTGATCCTGTTCGATGATGACGGAGGTGTCATTCACATACCCAGCCCAGAATTTTGATCTGTGGTGTTTGATGACCAATCCTTATAGGACCGCCGCGGCTATCAGTCCGGAGATCGGAGATCGGTATTCCCTTCACCTGCTCGTAGATTGTTCCGTCAAACGTAAAGTACGTCCTGAGACAGAACTTCAGGAGCTGAAGGACTTGGGCGTGTCCGAGGCGATTCTCGATTTCATCGTACTTGCTTCATAGGAGTAGTTCTACGGTCTCGTCTGCCAGGTCCTGGGGAATGGAAGTAAAAAGTGACGTGAGCTCAACAGATAACATGACGTCACTTGGCAGAAAGCTTTCTCCAAGAATTATGTTGAGGAGCTGACTGTAGTGTCCAAATCAGCGGTCAGCAATTTGGGGCGCCGAAATAGCCACTTTGCCAGTCCGTACGTTGGAGTGCCTTTGAGCGATACGATGTGTCGGAGAGGAGCACTCTCCTTGTGTACCTTGGGAAGGCCATAGAACTGGGCCAAGGCAGTGTCTTGGGCTCTTGCCATTCGTCAGTCGGTCGGCTTTACTGCACCCGAGTTCTCCAACGGTAACAGCGTTGCATTAATTTCGCGTGCCAGTGTTTTTACGGGGTTTGTTTCACATGGGAAATAAAACTGGCGATCCTCCAGTAAGTCTTTGGCTTTCTGAAGGTAGTCTGTTCTGTCCAATATGACAGTAGAACGCTCTATGTCCGTGGGCACGATGACGATGTCTTTGTCGGCCTTGAGTTCCCTTAATGCATCACGTTCAACCTTAAGGATTATTTCACACTGTTTATGAGCCATTAGGAGGCATGACATCTGAGGTTGGATAAGGTTCTTCATCTCCTCCGTTGCTGCCGTCTGATTGATGACCGATTCCACTGCTGCAATCACATTAACAGGCTTGGCATCAGCTGTGTTGAAAGAGGCTTCGTGCCGTAAAATCTGTAACTGCTCCTTCATCAGTTCCTTTGACGACAGGTTGTGTACAGTGTGTCGTTTCTGGATGACGTTGGATTAGGCAGCTTGCAGAATTTCTTCTCAAGTGCTGCGCTGCATGTGGCTTTCAGTTCGCGGGCTAGTTCAGTCGCCCTCTGCTGAAGCAGTTCCGTACCGTTCTCGTCCATGAACTCAGAGCATCTGGTCTTCTCTTTGTGAATCCTCTGAGGGTATTTGTACACCCTCGGGTGGCAATCAGGAAAGAGCACGCGGGTCATTCGTCTTTCATGTTGAAATAATGCTTGCCTCGCCAGCTCTGTGTTAACCGGGGGTTTGTAAGAGCCGCATTTCGGCAACACGTTATTGTCGAGACACCTGCGCAGTAACCGAATATGCGCATAAGTAGAGGCCTCTCGAAGGGCAAATTTTTCCCATCGTCGGGCCGATCGGAGCGCGTCGTGCCCAAAGAAATTGCCAATACAAGCGAAAATATGAGTAACAGGAAGTAATTGAGAAGTAGATGCGATCCCATGGAGAAGAGCTCTATTCGCCTGACGTTTCAGATTCCAAATTGAACCCATCCTCAGCGACAGCATCAGATATGGGTTATTAGTACAGAGGGAGTTGCAGTATTTACAGGATGCCGTCGCTATGCTACCACACACTAATGGAAATTAATGGCTCCCCCTTCAACGATGACGACTGCGCTCTGGTGCGTTAATTGTTTGATGGTCGACTATCACATAATTAACGCACCAGAGCGCAGTCGTCATCGCTGAAGAGGGAGCTGTTAATTGCCGTAAGCGTGCATCCTATAAATACTGCAACACCCTGTGTATGAATTACCCGCATCTGATACTGTCTCTGATGATGGGTTCGAGCTGGAATTCGAAACGTCAGGTGAATAGAGTTCTTGTCCTAGTGATCGCATCTACTTCTAATCAATTACCTCCCGGGACTCGCATTTTCGCTTGGATCGGCAGTTCACTTGCTGCAAAGGGAAGAGGGAGGCAACCGGTAGCTCATGTGGATTTGACGTTCCCCAAACTTTTAACTGCGGCTCAGTCCACTGGGCTATAATCCCCTCTTACCGCTGATGTCAGTTTGGTTATTGCTGCTCCTAGTTTCTTCAGGCCCAAGAGCTTTGTTAAAAGACTTCAGCATTTACTGCAGCTTTATTGACACCTTCGGTCTCCTTGCTTGGTGTCTGAGGATGAGTTTCGCTCTGGGTGAAGCTAGCGAATTTCAAAACACTTTTGAGTTCCATGCAGTTTGGTCTTTCGTCTGAGTGCCCGTCGTATGTGAGGTGTTTCGACCGTTTGGTTTCTTCCGATGCACTGTTGTGCCACAACACTCCCCATAAAGCAATCTTTCGCAACTACTTTTGTGGCTGATGTGCTCTTGAAGGTAAGTAATTACGTACTTTTGGTCGCTCCTCTGAAATTCTTGAGTTTTCTGGACTTCAACATGTTTTGGACGCACTGAAATTTGCAACTTATTCGAATTTGATTAGGTGACCGTCGAAATGCCTTTGGGTAAACAAAAAATCTTTAAAAGGCTGTAGCTACACCGGAGTCACCACTCTCGTCAAACACATAACGTAAACAGCGGTAGTCTCTATAGGGAACTAATGACCATTACTCCTTTCGGCTGAAAACCTCAAAGACTGGGAAGATTAAAAAGCATTATACGTGCTGTCATCATTATCTCCTCCACAGCCTTAATCCAGTCCTCGAACTTCTTGTAAAAGAAATTTGTTGCATTCCTCTGTAGCTGCTTTTTTCCTTTAAATGGAGTTGCTAATCGTGCAACCATTCATGCCGTGCTTATTTTAGGCACAGAAGTTATATCATCCCACACTAGAATAAGCACAAGGATCAACTCGAACTAGTTGATCTGGACTTACTCTAAAACGGTTGCATCCTGCTTTGTTTTTTTTTGGTTTATCTTCCTTCTGTTTTGTTACTTCCAAAGTTTGACTGACTATGGAATTAAATGAACTGCTCAAAATTCCTTAAGAACCTGATTTTCTCCGTCGCTTTAATCCCAGACTACATTTTCCAACTCCAAACTTCTCTGTTGTACTACGGTTTTGCCGAATAACTTTCTGAAGTGCTTTAAAACCTGCACTTGTTTTTGTTTTTGGCCTAAACTTAAACAGCTGGTTTTTAAAAAGCTGTTGGGACAAACCTCGAGTAACCAAAGCAAGATCAGAAAACGATTTGGCCAACAGACAGTTGCTTTCAATAAAATAGCATCGAGCACGCGCATTTATATGCCAGCGGGACAATTAAGACTTGCACATTTGCCGTGCACACATTGTAGTGTGGAGAGTATGGGAAGAAAATTGAAAACTCAATGCATCGGTCTGATAAAAATGTAATACCAACAGTCTTCTACGCTCAATATAGTTTTCTAGACACAAGTCCACTCCATATGATGACTCTGGAATACGTTATTGTACCACATTTGAAAAACAAAGTGTGCCACCTCTGCAATCTCTAGTGTTGCCTGAAGTGAGCAACATCGGAGATGGTTCGGGCAATGTCGCTTCGGGTTCGCGAGCAGATTGTTGTGTTATAAGGCTTCGAAAAAATGCCTTCGTCCGAGTTTTACTCCCCCCCTCCTTTGGGCGTGGCTTATGACTGGCTGAAGTTGGGTAATAAAAGGTAATTTTTTGCATTTCAGATGTGTCAAAAGTTGGGAAGAATAAGAAGAAGCATCATATTCTCGCAGTGGTTATCGAAAAACTTTTTGATTAATGTCTATCGCCCGTGCAAATTAACGGAATATGTGTATGCTGAATGACGTATCAATTTCGAAACAGTAGAACATTTGTAAATGGAAGCTTATCTAATTCCTGACAATTAAAAAAACCTAATCACAAATTATTCCAAGCATTCAGACTCTACCTCAATCCAGTCATTCCTTTGCTGCACGGTACGAAATTCCCACGATCAACTACATTTTTCAGTTCACTAACTCGAATACAACATGGAATTGAGCTAAACTTCATGGTGGTTTGCAGGCCAGAGTGAAAGGGCTTTAAGACCGTTGGACGATGTGTTCAAACTCGCTGTTGGCGGCCAACAGACTTGCAGGGGCCGAAAAAAATGCAGATGGGTTGTTAGTGGTTGGGATAACTGAGAGGGAGCGGTGGAGTTGAGGCGTTGAAGATGGGAAGGAGCTACAGTAGTGGGCTGCAAGGTACGATCCAGGATGGTTATGTTACCGAATTTTCCCAGTGGTCATGTTTGAAAATAAACTCAGAAGAGGGCGACGGTAAAAGTAAATTAAGTCAACAGTCAGCCATTGATGAATTGTTTCGTCTTTTTACGATATGTGAACGTGCGTCTGAAACTTGTCTGGTCGCACCTAATCGTAATTAACTAATCTTACGATATCAGGAAGCCGAATATTGAGCCACTCTTGACTAGTCGTCACGTGGCAAGTGGGGTTAGCCGGCTGTCGTCATGCCGAACTACCGACAGTTCGACGATTTTCACGGTATGCTCCATAGAATGATGTTGCTAGGACGGTGACTTGCGCTTGCATTCGTTTTAAAGTGATAGTAGACTTCCACTGCATCTACCGCACTCTCTCTTTACCTACCTGCCTGTGCCCGGTCCTCAAGAGGACCGTAAGCGAGGACGGATGCAGATGGTCAGCGCGGACGGAGACGCTCTTGACCGTGCAACCACACCTAAATCAGAGGCATAAATGGCAAAAGTGGCTAGTGCGGCATGAGCCTGCACCTACATGTGCCTCCAAGCCCCCCATGTTCGACCCCCCCCCCATGTGCTCATCTCAAATAACACCTAACGCACCCTGCTTTGGGCCCCATGTTGGTCCAGCGCAGCTACCACGCGACCCGTTTTGGGGCACGAGTAATCCACCAAAATCACTACCACCACCATCATGTCCGTCGCCGCCTCCAACAAATAGTAACTATCTCGATGTATATTTGGCATGGGATTGTAATTCGTTGATTCATACTTCTGAAAATGATAGTTGTGCCATGTCTGGGAGATCAATCTGGAACCCTCACTGGTAGACAAGAAGAGTATTGGCAAATTGAAGGAAGACTATCGCAACCACTTTTCGCTAATTAGCCGTCGTTAGGCCCTTCCAGATGTAGAAAATCACTGGCTCATAGGCGGACTCCATGCTTCCGGTCGTATTCTAAATCACTTATAATATTTTTGCACTCATTGGTCGTCTCTATAAAATGCTAATGCCCATCTTGACAAAACTCCTTCTTCCTGTCTAAGCGTTTTTAGAGGTGGAGATGACCTCCTCATAATGTACGCTTGCGAGATAACCTTCGGAGAGCCAGCTATCCAAACGCGCTGCTTGTCAGCCAATTTTTCCCTCATTTGCTTCAAGTTATTTTACTTATTCCAGGCTGCTATTGGCCGAAATCCTAAATACCTCAAGTGCTCATTTTGATTAAAATCAGAATCTCGTTTTTTCCATGAAGGTGAAGCCTATGTTTCTTCGGTTGGCTTGCCGAGTTCCCCTTCCTCCTCCTCCACCTTAGGCGCCACCAACATCAACTTCTCTTCTTCTTTCTCGCCCTCCTCCTGCTTATCAGCGTCATCATCATCACCATCAAGCGTCGCATGGACAGTTTGGCGATAATAGTTGGCAGAAATCAGCATACGTTTCGTGACTCAACAGCTACTGGAAGTAATGCTCTCCCCCCGCCCCTCTTGAAGCCCTGATTTATCTGGTTGATAACTATTTTAGAGCTTCCTTTTGACTTCTCTTTGACAGAACATTGTGTGTCTGTTTTACTGCGGTGCTTCTACCCTGAGCGGAGTCAGCAGGAGCTGACTACAGTGTTAAGTTGGTCAACTGCGTTTTGTGAAAGCTGACCACGAGCGCACTGCTTACTGTGCACTCCACTGTCTACCTGCCTGGCATACAAAACGGGGCAATAGGTCAGTCATGAGTCTGTCCTTACCGACTACGATGTAGATAGTCCACAATGTAGTTAGCGTGCAACATAAAACAACTTGTATCCGTTTTTGGATGTCATTCCAAGAGGATAGTTGTAAACAAGTTAAATATGTTATTCAGACGGCTGTTCTACCAAATCATTCGAGTTGGCTGATGTAGAGATTGGGGTATTAAGCTAAAATATGACACATGATAACGTCCTATGGTCAATACAAATTACCCATGCATTCAGCATGGCAGTATCCAGGTCCCGGTCGTCTGGTGAAAGGCTGATGCCTGAGGAAGTTTACTTATTTTTAAGATGAAAGGCTGGCTTCCCTTTCCAGGGACCACACTAGGTCCAATCATCGCTAATAATGGTTGTAGATGCGGAACCCTATACTTCGAAAGGGTATACGAGTGACTACAAGGTAAAGGATGAAGAAATGTATCACATCTTAGTGTGAGCTTTAGAGGCACATTCCATTGTGGCCACAGTGGCTGCTATATTTCAAGCAGACCTGCCGAGAAACGTCAAAGCCCTAGAACGGAATAAATATGAAGACGAAAAGCATCTGAAAGCCGAAGTCTGCATCATAATACTAAACCAAGTTTTCCCATCCCAAAAGGATATCCTCCTTGTGCAGAGCGCAAGTGTCCGCACTACAGTAGATGTGCTATCTCATGAAATGAAACTGAAAATCCTGAAATGTGGTTTCACTTAAAAATATTACGCAAGTAAGGTTGTGCAGTGCAGTGAAATCCTCAGATATTTCAGTCACGTCGGGATGCTGGGTTTTGAGCAAACTTCGTTTTAGCTGCCTTCAAGGAAGACCCTGCGAAATTGATTACTTAAGTAGTCTGGATTTTTCCCACTAATTTTCGATGCGCTCCTAAATTAAAATATATTTTATAGAAAAAGAGCAGAAAAATATTCTTTCATGTTTTTATTTGCTAAAAATGTGTTACGAATTACGTCTTTTTAAAACTTCCAGTCTTCAAGTTTCTAATTATGACATTTCGTAAAACCGTGAAAATGCCCGTCCATGTAGTACCGCTAGTTATTAAATATATGAAATGGTTCACTTCCATTACAAAGTACTGTGAGCACTATAGGACATATTCCGAGTAACGTAGAGAACTGTGTGATTCTCCTTGCACGAAACGTATAAGGCATGTACTTTGAAAAATTTGAATGCAAGTAAAAGTGCAGGTTAGATTTAAACTTATTTAAGAATTTTAAGTTTTTTTCAAAACCAACAGACATCCCTCATTGAAGTATAAAAGCGAGAGGGAGAGAGGAAAATATGATGTATTTTGAAATTTGAACAAGGCAAAGGCGACGAAATAAGCAGCATTTAATGCCATCATAACATTTTGAAACCTCTTATTCGACTGCCTACGGTCATTGCCTTTTAACATTTCAAGATAAACTGTCCAATTACACATCGACCTAGAGGGCTGAAACGTGCTAAGTAAACAAAGCATAAACTGTGGGTCTGATACCTGTGGGTGCACATGGTGAGAGAGAAAAGGGGGGATGAAATTTATCGAAGCAAACTAGTTCAGCTTTCAGAAAAAAGGTGGCTAGCGAGATTAACATTGCAACGCGTGGAATAACAGTCAGTCATGCGGCGGGGGTGGGGGGAGAGGAGGGGGGCGGGAATGGGGGTGAGAGGAGGGGGCGGGAATGGGGCTCCGTCTATTATGAGTCCTTACCACAGCAGTGCGAGGTTGATGCCGTAGTCCAGCTGCTCACAGAGTTCTGGTTTTTATCTCCGTATTGCAGCTGCCTCTGCGTAGCTCAGGGACGCCCAGTCGTCACCCGAAATACGATCTTAAATGCAGCCATTGGGTCCACCATATGGCCAGTGTCCACCAGGTGCTTTGTAATTGAACGCCTGGGTATCTTATATTCCGCCCTCAGCAGCCATTTCGGCATGTGCTCAGATGACCGAGTTTGCCAACTGCATCTGCGCACACCCAATGTATTTGCATCCACAGCTACATGTAAACTCATATATAGAATTTGCTGTGGCTTGCATAGGCAGAATGATTTCTTGGTCGGTCTAAATGGAATAGTCGTGGTGGTGCTTATAAATAACAACTAAGAGGTGGTGTACGTTCGCTCACTCGTGCATCGAAATAGTCGCTTTATCACATTTGAAGGGGAGACAGATGCTCACCGGTTTTCTTGGCGTGGATATTTCAGTAGGATTTCCTTCTCTGAGATGGCGGTACTTAACGATGAATTTCCCCGGATACCCGTTTCCAAGACAGACATTCTATAGGAAACTGATCTCATCATCGCTCGTATCTGATGGACAAATTCTATTGGTTCTAGTGAACAGGCAAAAAACAAATTTAGTTTTCGCTGAATTGGAATGAAACTGAGGAAATGCAAGTATTGACCTTTCCAAGTGGTTTTATATATATGGGCCTCTGAATGGAACCATCTGCCCGCTTACGTAAAAGAACGTCCAAGAAAGATAATGTGTTATGCTCGATCGTAAATTTGATCTTTATCTGTGACCTTCAGTAGTAATCTTCCATCTTTTGGACTGTTGACTATGGGGAAAATGTAATCCACATATCGTCTATAGAATTTGATTTGTTGTAAGTTTTGACCTAATTTTCGCTCGATGTTTAAAATGAGGATGTCCGCTATGACTAACCCTAACGGATTGCCCATATCTACAGCGTCGGTCTGTCAAATCAACTGTCCGTTGAACAGGAAATTCCAATTTTTTGTGCATATTTGCAATAGTTCCCGAAATTGCGTTGATTCCAAACATGTATGGGCATCATGCTCATAAATTATATCAATGGTTTCATACAATGGAACGTTTGTGAACAGGCTCTGCATTTTACCCATCCACAAATTTGCCTGGCTGAACGAACGCAAACAGAAATTTTTCTGAATATTCGTATATATTTCTTGATTAGTCAAGATGGAAGGGGTCTTGTAATCCACCCCGCCCCACATAATCCCCTGCACAAAAAATTACGAAGGCCAACGACTACGACAGGGGAGGGTATGAAAGACGGTGAATTCAAAACAGCCAGGCCAGTGGGTTTCCGGGCTATTTTGTCTTCAGATCAAAAAAGCCGTGTGTGCAGCCCTACCTGCAAACTAAACACAAGCGGTCGGCATACTCCCTCAGGAAAAGGAAAGTTCTTCCAGGCTGCATTGGCAAGAGGGGACCAGGAGTCCGGATTCAACCAACAGAATTACAATCGCATTTCGATGGGCAGAGAAGGTGTATAGTTGGGCAGGTAAACTGACAGAACGAGAAGTTGAGGGCGAGTAAAATTATTCTAAGAAGCAGTTTCCCATAGACGCGGGTGGAGGAGATGGAGGATTACAAAGAAGGAGAGTGGGGGGGCGAGGGAGTGCGAACAGAGCGCGCACGGGAAAAAATTTTTAAGGTCCAACTTGAAGTCATCGATGTGGGATAGCGAGGGCAGACATGAGCGGCTGGGATAATAACCACTGCTTTCATAGGACAGGGACGCGAAAACACGGGCAAACAGTAATGCGAAGGTGAAAAAGAGCAACTAATCCGCCTTAGCAGTCTTCCGACCGCCTCGGCGGCTCGCAGCAGAGAGACGTTCTGTCCCACCACCGCTGTCCTCCTGGCCCCACGATGCGTCGCCCCAATCGTCCTCATTGGCCCACCAACCGTTCGCTGCAGATTTGGTCTTGGTCGTGGAATCCAGGGCGGTTGAGTTGATTTCTTTAGCTGTAGGCGAAAAAATAGCGACAAAGAATAAAAAGCTGCAGACTAAGCCAACACAAAGTACTATGAGTGTATGGACTAATCGCCTCTTATCCCCTGGGGAGAAATACATATGTTGCAATGGGCTAACGGTCACGAAAAGGAGGGTTGCCAATTGCGGGAATGCACTAGATGTCCTTTCGGACTGAGACTCCAACTGCAACGGCATCTGTTAAACGCAGACTCTATGAAAACTCGCGCGGGAAGTGAGCCGGCACGCCCTTTTTGAGTTGGTTAATGATGAGTCAGCGATTGTGTGGTACGCGTAGGCGTCACTTCCGGCCCCTTCTCAGTTATCTCCTATCTCGACATCCTCATTTTTTTCTTTTAAAACAGGATTGGCGTGGAAAGAGTGTTAAGCGTGTACCAAAAAAACTCTGACTAATTACAAATAAACTAACTGCTGCGTCCTCTCTGGGTCACTGGCGACTCCCGGCACTTGTGTTATCCTGGCCGGAACTATCAGCTGGTGCATGAGGGTGAGGTCGACTCTCAGCGGCTATTCCTAACTATGAACAAGCTGATATGCTTATATCTATCACATTGCACTAAAGGCCGTGGCTCGGAAGACCGCCAACTCAAGGGATAACTTAAAAATCCCAGTCGGTCCAGTGTCTGTTTGGACAGGGTAGTTAACTGGTAAAGTGAGAGCCAGGCCTCAATGACTTCTAAATTTGTACTCTATGGCACTTCCCGACAAATCTGAGATCTGAGCCACCTAGTCCCAAAGTATGAAATCCTAGTGCGTTGTGTGTGAAATCAGGTTGTGTGTCACATGCTGACGGGCTCTCCAGCTCCGTCAGCCATCGCAACCTCTATTTGTGGCCTCTATGGCACTCTGGCAAATTAAGGTCCAATCCGTCCTCCGCTAACTGGTTGTGTGAAATCCTGAGGCTCTGTGCTCCGACCAGAGGGTAAATGGAACGCCTAGGCACGGGTTCACGTCGAGTCAGCCAACTGCACCCGATTTCGCTCCGGTCTTCTTGACTCTGTCATGATACCGGGCCCAGGTTGGTGAGAAAAGTGAGGTAGACGCATCGAAAGTCACCTTCCCTGCGCACGTCAATCTGCAGGGCACACAGTGGCCAATGTCGGCGACAACGGTCGCACAGTTATTAGGTTAGGTAGACAGACTTGTAAGTTAGACTGCCTGTAGATGAGATGAAAGATTAGGGCAGCATAAAAAGCTGTTTCGAGCTTTTGGTTGTTACCTGAAGCCATACAGGGGTGTCGCAGGGACAAGGATGGATCGGATCGGTCAGTCTCCTATTAGTTCTGGTGAAAAACGGTAGAAAAATCTTAAAGCTGAAAACAATATAATTTTTCTCTTTGCTCGACTCGGGCAATAGCGCAAATTAAACGTTAAGACCTTGAAGTATAAGCCCAAACCTATTGCACGGGAGCTCCATGACGTGCTCGCCCCGCTAACTTAACACGATGGCCACTCAAAGGATATTAACCCGTCTCGCGCGTTCAAATGGATCATCGGTATTATTTAGAATAAATTTGACAGTTGATCACGATAAATTAACAAACACAGGCAGTCAAGTGCGTGCGTAAAGGGAAAATGTGCACAGGTAAATGGAGGGGGAAAAGAGCGGCTTCCCCAGTGACAAAGACCTCGGAAAAAACGGAGTTTGGTTGCTGGTCCGGGTGTGGGTTACCTAGCACATCCACGGGACGCGCGAATAATGGAACGGTCTTGAGTGTGGCCTACCTGCAAGAGAGGCCGGCTATCGGGTTTGAGCTATAACCAATCGCGCACGCGAACCCTCTCCACCGCCCCCAGCAGAGAAGTGACGTTAAACAACTTAACCGGCAAAGGCACGCGCTTTAAGACAAAAGTAGCCTATCTGCAGGATATAGGAAAGACGGAAACCGAAGTTGCAGAACCGCCGAATGAGGGATGTGAGGAAGCGGTTTAAGGCGAAAAACACACGGAAGATGCCTAAATGAACATGCGTGTGAGCGTACTTTCGTTGCCAGATCCACTTCGGGGAAAGCTGGAGTGCCAATCGTTGATAGATTCGCCACCGCCTAGTTCTTGGTTCAGCCGAGTGGAATGATCGCTTCTGCATAGAGAAAACATCAACTAATAGACTTGAGGCAAAGAAACAAGCCAAAGAAATGATATTTGACGGGCGGTTATTTATTTGGACGTTGAAAGACATAAGTTTCGCCGTCGATAACGCTAAAAAAGCAGCTCTGAGCCCAGGTAAAAAATAGCCACGAGTTGGCAGTAACTACAAGAGTAGCCAGAAAAGTCGGCAATCTATTAGGAAAAAAAACATTTTCGCGCGTGGAGTAGGATACAAGTGTCGGACAACCAGAAAACCGGTATAATCGCATGCCCCGGAAGTACTCAAGCCACAATCCAGCTTTCGTGAACACGAAAAATGGAAAGCAAAGAAACAGTCCTGCAGCTCTTGAAACAGAATTCGCATTGACAGAGGCAGCCTAAGCAGCTCGTTAGTCATCGTGGACGAAAAGCTTCCCCCACAATGGATTCTAGCAGACACATTTCTTACGGCAAGGCCAGTCGTAGGGGACCTGCGCTTCACCAAATTAGACTCTCCTTTCTTCCTTGCTTTAAGGCAAATTCCCCTCTCATGGGAGCTCATAAATGGAGTTGGCGAAGTTGGAGGAGAGGCTGTTTAGGGCGCAGAAAAAAGCCTTGTCTTTGGAGAAGGATAGGGCGTCAAGGGGAGGCGAGAAGGCTTTGTCTTCCAGCAATGCCCAAGGTTTTGTGGCGGATAGCGGAGGGGGGGAACTGTTCTCCCCTTCCCCCACCTACCCCCACGTTCCGAGGGGAGAAAAAAGCCTACAGACTTGTGGGAGCAAAATAGGATTAGACTCGAGAGAAGAGAGAGAGATGGAGAGAGAGAGAGATGGAGTGAGAGTGAGAGAGAGAGAGAGAGAGAGAGAGAGAGAGAGAGAGAGAGAGAGAGAGAGAGAGAGAGAGAGAGAGAGAGAGAGAGAGAGAGAGAGAGAGAGAGAGAGAGGCAAAAAGTGGTTCAAGGCCAGTAGTCTGGGGATGGGTTGTAGCAATTCTGTCGACAAAGTCATTGATAATTTTAGAAAAAAGGTTGGCCATAAAACTAGTAGTTGCCTGGGGACAGACATCTAACCTGGGGTGCAAATCCATAGAGGGTCTGGCCAAAATGCAAACAAGGAAAGGCAGGAGTACACAAGCCGCCGTACACAATAAGGGCAAAAAACAGACGTGGCAGTAGGCCGCATTGTTGATGAAGAAGAGGCCAGTAAGCAGCAGTGGCCCTTAGTCAAGAGCCTGTTTTCCGCATGTTAACTGTTGCCAGCCAGCCACATCAAAATCTCAAAAATGAGGAGGCGTAGAAACAAACTCAAAGGAACACGGAAGAGCGATTATTAGTTCAAAGCAGGTATGCGGACGCACGGCGCCTGTAACGAAGGTCGTTTGCATCAGCGAGAACATCACCTCGGTTTCATTACACCAAACCGATCGTATAGACAACTGGTCCACAGACCGATAGTTCGACCGCTGTAATGGACAAGGCCCACTACGCTGTCTGGAAAACATGCAGGATTAAGTTTTGCGTGAATATGCTTCGCACGTCTACCACATTCCAGTACCCATACAGGGTCAATATGACTACAGATGTGTGTGTGCGTGTGTGTACCACGGGTAGATGCGTAGGACCAACACGGGGGCCACATTAGGACACGGCAGGCGTTATTCAGGTTGCGCTCCCATAACAAATGCCGAACATGGAGGTGTGGTGGCACGCCTAGAGGCGACTAGGACTTAGGGGACCCAGCCGCGCCAGCCACCTGCATCCTCTCCCGCCTCCGGTCTTCTTGACTCTGTCTTGACACCGGGCTCAGGTGGGAGGAGAGAGTTCGGTAGGTGCAGCGCATTGCTACTATCACTTAAAACTAATTCACGCGCAAGTCACCGTCCCTGCTCCATCCTTCCATAGAGCATACGGTGGACATCATCGGACTACGATGGTCGAACTATCGTGTGTGTGTGTGAATGCAGTTAATGATAAGGCTGAAGTCACGTCTACGGTAGCTACCCTCCCTTAAGAAATTTTGGCCGAAATTCTGAAATGCGCTTTCGATTAGAAAGGATTACTTAAATGGGGTTGCAATATTGCTTATCATTCAATAAGGTTCTACGATATTTCGGTCACCACAGGATGCTAGCTTTTGACTGAGCTTCTCGCCAGCCGAATGCGAAAACCCCCTTTGCTTAAAAGTGATAATATATCGAAAATGTACTCCTACCTTTATTATTTTATAAAAAGCATAGATAAAATATTTTTTGTACTGAGTGGGTAGCTAATTACGTTCTACTTAAATTGCATACTTCAAAACATGGTATAATTCGGTTCGCAAAAAGTGTGAAATCATGCGATTTTTCAGACCATGAAATCTGCATTCAAGCAGTAATACATCCGTCAGTTTATAAGGGTGGCTTATTAAGTATCGGACATAATCCACACACATGATAAGGATTTTCGAGTTGCAATAAATATCGTAGAGACATGTGAGTTTCCCTACACGGTGAGCATGCCGTATGCAGTTTGGACACCCTAAGCGCAAGTCCGACTGCCGGCCGGGTTCAGAATTATTCGTTAATTGACAATTCTATTTAAACCCGAAAGGTACCCTTTCTTCGCATACAAAATTCATAGATGTAAGTTCCTACCAAATCAGTACAAGAAAAAACCTTTTTGTGAATTTTTGCGTAAAATATATTAGAATTTATAAGGATATAGACAATTAACAGCAGAAAAGCATACTACTTAAGTACTCAGCTTTTATTGAGTGTGCATTTGGAAGGCTCAGTCAACTTGCTAACATCAAGTCATGATCAAAATATCGTGGCATTGTGCTGCACGATAATAATTACTAAAACCCTATCTAATTAATCCTTTCTAATAGCTGAGTAGATAGGCAAACTATTTTACATGAGAGCTACAATGTGGTTAGTACAAATCAGGACAAAATTAAGCCAGACTAGGAACCTTCTAAGAAGGGACTCCCTATAAAAAGGGGTTACGGCCGTCTTCAATTAGCTCACACTTAATTAACCCTTGTCATGGGGAGCAACTCGGGGAGACGCAAGGCAATTGAGAAAAATTTCATTCGCCGGTGTGCACGCGCGCGAATACTTAAAAAGTCTGGAAAGTAGGGCTGAAAGAAAGTCTCAAAATAAATGCAAAATGGACAGCCGGGCGATGATCTAAAGCCAGCAAAATAGTAGGTCAGAAAGACAATGTTCGCAGCCTAGGTGTCAATGGAAAAGATAAAAGTCTCCGATGAATGTTGGATAGAATGGGCCCCAAATGCGAGTCGGGCATATAAAAAGCGATAAATATCATATGTAGGCAAGCGAGTTAGGAGTGCTGCCACTATGGACACTCTTCATGCTCAGTTAGCTAGGTAGCGTTCATGAGTAACCATTGCAGCGGACTTATTGATTGTTTTATTAAACCCATCAAAACGCTCTTGTCGACTTTGTGATGACAAACCTTAAGGAGCAGTGCGTCCAAGATAGTTCGTTTTTTTGACATCAAAGGAGTCGGCACGTTGAACTAGTTACTCATGGCACCAATGTGAACAAACATTTAATATCTAAAAGAACTGAACCGATTGTGTGAGAAAACACGATCTGAATTTTAGACATCGGGGGACCGGCTGCCTACTCATGACAACGCGTCTGCATCGAAAACGTGCAAAATCAGCCAGTTTTGCCGAAAAACGGCACAACAAAGTGTGCTCAATTACTCAACCGACCTCCTCCCTGCTACTTCTTATTCCCAAGAAGGAAAAAAAACATGAAAGGAAAACGTTTTTAGAAGGTTAAAGAGGTTACGAAACAATCGCTTGGAGCACTAAGTCCAGAAGAATATAAGTGTTTCGAACAGTGGAAAACCAGTTGGGACAAACGTATATCATCTAATGTACAGTAATTTGAAGGGGATGCTCTTGAGATGTTGACGTAAATAAAAAAATTAAATAAACAATTCTCGTTTTTTCAATGACTCCGCGTACAACCTACGGCCGAACAAGCCAGACCCATTTCTAGCTCTGAATGAAGCCATCGAGCAAATAATCTGTTTCTACAACCCTGACAAAGAGAACATATCTCCAGCACGACTACTGGGTGGGCATACGCAAGTATTCCCTAAAAAATGTCGGCTACATTGTCAGCTAGGGAGAAGGGGGGATTCGGTGTTAGCAGTCTGACATTGAATAGGCAAAACTCGGGTTGGAGACTTAGATGTGCCCGGAATAAAAACTATCTTGTGACCAACGTAGAGGGATGCGGTGTTTACAATTTAACCAGTAAATTTGGCAGAAAGTTTCCTTGGCTATTTCTGGAAGCACAAGTGGCGCACTCTGCGAGCGATTACGCAAGCACTATCCTGAAGGCTATTTGCTGCTAAAACATCAGTGACGAAAAAAAGCCAGTCGTGTGACTGAATATTCGCAAGGGCAGTTGAAGTAGTGGGTGCCGTTACTCGTGAAATACTAATCAACAGCCAAAAATGCACTTTCGATTAAAAAGTATTACTTAGGTGGGGTTTTTGCAAATATATATATATATATATATATATATATATATATATATATATATATATATATATATATATAGAAGAATACCAAGATATTGCAGTCACAGCAAGACGCCAGCTTTTGAAGGCGTATCTTGCGGGAGAGTTGGTGACACCACACTTGGCAAAAAAGGACAACTTAGGCAATACAATTTTTTTCAACTCCAAAAAGCAGTAATTTCTGACTTAAAAAAGTATCGTATCCACCGTTTATTAATGCTTTTTATGAATTATATCAAGTGATCGATATACATTAGGAAATTTCACGAGTGCCATACGTCCAATTTCTACAAACATAGAGGAGCCCATGAATTTTCTTAGATGGAAGGTGTAGTTCGGAAAAGTTAAATCGAAGTGCAACCGCGGATCGAGCTCTGACTTGTTCCAGATTTATAAAGAAACTAAACGACTGCAAAAAATATTATTTTGACTAGAGGATTCTAAGATGACATGAATACAAGAAGGGATATTGGTAAGAACGTACTATATGACCCAATTCTAGGAACAAAGGATAGGTCAGGGAGAAGTACGGGATCGGTGGTAATACGATTTTCATGGATGAGGCTAAATAAAAAAAGGAGACCATCAACCTAATCCTAAATCTACCCATTTTTTCGTTAGTTAGTATTGGTTGGCACAATAGTTTGTTGTCCTGCAAAATGTACGGACTGCGAGATCCGGTGGCTTAACCTCACGCCAACCAATATGCCCGATATCATTCCTAGCTGACGTGACTCACATTTAGACGGACCCTCGTTGGGAGTTAGAAGGAGGCCTGCTCCGCGAGATCGCTCATTCTTAAAGCAAAACGGATGCGTTTGAAACTACTGCGGTGTCCTAGTAATAATCCCGTGGAAATTTGTCATTTGACCAGATAAATCGGTGATAAATGTGTGAACCTAATAACCCGGCAACGAATGCTAACCCTGACGAGCACACTGGATAGAGTAAGGGTTACAGTGGTATATAGAACACGCTGAACTGTCTTTTGTTGCCTGAGTTGGTCGCATATTATGTTCTTGCCAGTAATCCTTTTAACCAAAATCACATTAACTGGAATCAGTTACTATTTCACAAGTTACATCACCTACTGCAGCAAGTCCAAACAAATTCATTTACCTCGACATATTTTCTTCCCATTGAAGAGTATTTGAGTCAGCTATACTGAGCTGAGCAGAGGCCAAAATATCACGTTTAACAAGTAATTTGATAAACTGAGAAAAGTGCAGTCATTAGGTATTTTCAGAGGAATCTGAGGCGTCTTCATGGCTAAATTGCAAAAGAAAGCAATATTCGCTTGCTGCAGCATTGAACTAACGAATATAATTTTTGGAAACCTGACCTGCGATCCTGCCAATTCTCGCGAAAGCCAGTTGCTTAAGGAGTTGCTTAAGGAGTTATTTGTTCCAAGAAAGAGATTAACACTGGTGGACAACAGGCCGCAGTGGATTGTCCAATTTAGTTTGAAATTGACCATAAAAACCCTCGGTAGGAAAAGAAAACTCACATATGGCCCCGGCACGACGGTTTGAGAGCTAAGTGAAAACATAGGTGAGGACACAGTCAAGATCTTGTGAACACCAGAAAAAGGGCCACCTAAACTTGTTGTTTGTTATTGTTTTTTTCTAGAATAAGCTCACTTCAGAGGGGGCAACAACTCCGGAGGACAGGAAACCGGCGCCGGAAGTGTTAATAGGCTGTAGAAAGTGCATAGGTCGAGACGAAAGAATGTCAGACAGTGCAGTTCATGGGTGAATAAACAAAAGCACATGTGAAAACGCCAGGAAAACAGGCCGTCGAAAACAACCAGCTGTGTACTTTTGGGAAACTATGAGTTTGGGTAAACACACTCTTAGGTATATAAAGACTCTTTGACACCCTTTGCAGCCATCACGTGTGAGTAGCAAAATAAATTAAATAATTTTGAGTACGGCAGATAATGAGGAATGCTGTCTTCAAGTGTTCAAGAGATGCGTTTTGGAGCGCACCATGGACACCAGAGTGCACTTCGAGTATTTTATTTCTCGGCCGTAACAGGTGGGGCTACGTACTCAAAGTTGACTGCTAACCCGGCTTAAAGCAAGAGCACCTAGGTAAATATAAGGCCACACGCATATATAGAAAAAACAAAATTTTCAGGTTGGCAGAGGCCGACACGCAGATTTTAGTAGAGGGTTACAGTATTCAAGTGGCACGCGTAGAAGAGTCACCTAGCCATGATAACCACGGTTAATCAAGTCCACCAACAGTTGTTCAGACTTATTCTCGCTACTGGGTTCGTGTGTAAGAGGTAGGAAAGAGATCACCGAATTCTGCGCAAGTCTTCTATCAACAAAAACTGTGTTATGCGCAAGTCAGCGTCATTCGCTCACCATACACGGCGATCGTCGTCGTTTATGACGGTGGAAACGTTCGTACACCTACTTAACATGTCGAACGGTTCGCTTCTACAATTAAAAGTATTATGGAAACCACATGCATGACCCGGATTCATCACAAATGCGTCATGTAGTTGTCAGATGCCAGCAAACATTTAACGGACTAGTGGAATTTAGAAAACAAGTAGGGGAGGCGTAAAAATGCCTACGTTTACAGAATAAAACCATCTTAATATACTACTAGTCGCTACTACTATATATACTATATACTACCAGTTGCATTAAAGGGCTGTACATTTAACCCCAAAGCAAAACGGGACAAACAGGTCCCGTTTAGCTTTTGGGCGAGTGGACTTCTAACATACACACTAAAGAGGCCACACATCACTAGATTGACTCCGGGGACATAATTCACGGGGAGCGAGCTAGTGTTAGACAAAATAGCCAGCGGACATATTGATTACAGAGGTGATGATCAAAATCTACCTTATGCGAAGGCCTATTCCCGACGCTTGAAATCCCATGTAACAGCCTATTGCGATGAGCAAAAGACTCTCTTCTCAAGCAAAATATGCTTCCTACTCACGCTTTGAAGGAAAACCGGGACATTTGCCTGTGACAGCAAGCCCATCCCAGGGTCATCAAGACAGCCGACGAAGTCCCTATGCCTCTACACAGCCCTCTTCTCGGACAAGTCTACGAAAAAAGACATTGTGCATTTATAACTTGGTTTCACGTGCTGCGTGAAGCAGGTTACGCAAGATCCTGAGAGTAAATTTCTACCAAAAAATCTGCATAGAAATTGCGCCGTAAACCATTCTTAATCGTACAGTGTGCAGCGATTCGCTCTTCAGGCAGCAAATACTGATGATACGCAATTTTGCTTCAACAAAACGTTAATCTCTCGGGTGTAAGCACAAAACGGTCGATCAGGTTAACTCCATGAAATCGCCCACTCATCTTCTGCGTCCTCTTCGGGATATGAAGAACGCAAAAACTTTATCAACATAAGCTACACGGGCTCTAAAAGTGAGCTCCAGGGCACAGCGGAACATACATGTTCCTTAAGCAGATCCGTGAACCGCACACTATCATCATATTCCTGACCGTAACCAACAAAACAACGAGCCCTCGGCTCAATGGTAGAGCGTTCGACTCAATTACGAAAGGTCACGGGTTCGAATCCGAGGTGATCCACGCTTGGGATTGGATATGACTGACAGATGATGGCTAATAAGCCAGAAATGGCTATTCCGGTCTCCTTTGTCATTTTGGGTTCCACTTTAAATATTAATATATGCATGTATGTATGTATGCATACTGCCGCATCAACCACTATCCCGACAGACGAGGTAACATGCAGTCAAAAGGACACAAAAAGGACTACCAACCAAGGGTGCAAACTACGGTCGAGGCGGACGCGGGCGAGGGCTGCCAACTGTCAAACGCCGCTCCTCGACCAGAGACATTATATATATATATATATATATATATATATATATATATATATATATATATATATATATATATATATATATATATATTGTTTACGTGGAACCGACAAAGACAAGGGAAACCGGAATAGCTATTTCTGGCTTACTAGCCGTCATCAGCCAGTCATACCCAATTCCAAGTGTGGAACACCTGGGATTCGAACCCACGATCTTTGGTAATTGAGTCGAACGCTCTACCATTGAGCAAAGGGCTCGTTGTTTTGTCGGTTACAGTCCGAAATATGATGATTGTATGCGGCTCACCGATCTGCTTACGGAACATGTTCCGTTGTGCCCTGGAGCTCATTTTAAAGCCCTTGAAGACGGTCGCATAGCGACGTGTAGCATATGTTGACAAATTGGAGCTAACAAAGACAAGGTAGACCGGAATATATTTAGTAAGCTATGACATTTTCTGTTCTAAAAACAATAATAATGCTAACAGACGGTCTCTTGGCGCGCTTGCAATTACGATGCAAAAGCAGATATTCTTCAAGGAAGCGCAACCAGTTGACTAGCCGCCATGCAGTATAGTAATTCTTAGAGGATAGTTACTTTGATAATAATTTATAATGGCTCGGCTTCCACCGCATTAGTAGCCTAGTAGGTCTCGTAGACGTACAGTACGTAGTTCAGACCATTCACAGAAAGCAAAATTATGAAATGGATGAAGGAAGTTGACATTGCAAATGCAAAGTTACGCCTTTAAGGTATTAAACTGAGTACGGGATACTTGTTACTTGTAAGGGAGCATGTGGGTTACTAGCGTTTGTTCTTCAAGAGTGTTGGCCTTCACGGGCCTACAAGGGTGGGCCAGGTGGTCATATGTGGAGAGGAATTTCCACGAGAATACGCTGTGCAGATTACAACTTTCAAGAAATGTCACCTAAGGACTAAATTTATGAGATACTGTCCCATGCTTAACGCTCAAAATATAGGTTTCTAGTGACACTTACGGCCATAAATATCTTTCAACGGACAGCAGGCAGTGCCTCCAGTGGAGGTGTCCGAAAGTTTCAGCCCTGCCTGAATTGCATCGAAAGCAATTCGGCACTTGTTAAAAGACATCAGAAAGGCATGGAAAAGCTTTTCAGTGCAAGAGACGCCGAATTGGCGACCGATAACGTAACTATATAAATGTCAGACAGGCGGAACAGTGTATAACGTAAGAGAGGACACTCAAAAAGTTTCGTTATGCTCTTCAACGTACGAACACCTTTCCTTATGCATATAGCTTTAACGAAGTGACTTGCAGTGTGCCTATTTTCCCGAGGGTCTGGCTTTAGGTAAAAAGATGATTTCCCAGGAAATAAATTATGCCTTCTTCCGATAAACGGTTGGGAAGTTAATAGAAAAAAATTCGAGGATGCGCTTGGTTGGCAGCCTCTTCATGAACATCCCTTAATGGGTAGAGTTAAACCGCCTACTTTGAACACCGACAAAGCCACACCGTATGAATGACACCATCATTGACGGCTGGGGACGCTCCTTTTCAAGCGCAAATGCTGCTTAAGTTAACTAAGTTTTGTTCAGGGCTTACTGATATGTCAAGTGCAACCAGTTGTTTCTTAGTTAAAGCACCCCTGAGAACAAAAAAGAAACCAACTAATTCACTAAGCAGTATGAATTCTAAAAACACAGGCCAGGAAGACGTAGTCCCATCTTTTATCGCGGAATCGGTCAGAAACGTTTAAACGGAAGGTACGCCTTAGAAACTGGGAACGCTATAAGATACGCTTCCAACGAATTCAGTTTATTCAACAATTGCGCGAAAATTAACGCAAATAGACACAAAGGTCCCCGTTTTCCCCAAGGTAGAGCAAAAAATAGGTTAATTTACGGTCCCTACTGCTGGATGAAAATTTTTTGCAGATATAAATTACACGCGGAGGCAAATGTATCGACTTTTTGGTACCATCCCTAAGACTATAAAGGGAACGCCCTGTGTTGCTTAAAATGTCCATTTTGTGCAGCTGCAACTACCAGTCGACCAGTTACTACATGCAGCGATAAGTGAAACACGGTTTTAGTCTTCTAGAATTCACACTACCGTCATGGTAGACATAAAACGCAACGACAGTCTTCTCAAATGCTCTATAACAGACAGATGCCCGTGGCTTGCGATGATCTGTTGTATGGATAATTCCATCAAAGCCTTAACACGGTCTCAGATGCCTCACGCTGTCAGATGAGACGAAGAAAGAGCCGCACGGTAATGACGTTCTCAGATCTGGTCTGACAGAACAGAGGGGGCTATGACTTTGACTTGGAGCGCGGATTCAACAAGCCACAGAGGCGAGCACATAGCGACAAGCAATCTATGCGTGTTTTTTTTACTAAGACGAAAACGAAACTGGAATAACAGGATTCGGCTCACTAGTGTCATCTGCCAACGAATTTTTGGTCCCTGGCCAGGGGTATCCGGGGAAGAGGCCTCTATTTAGATAACAAAAACTGCTAACAATCAGGCCGATCACATAGAATTTTAAGTGGGATTCTGAAGTGTGTTTCTGATTAGGAAGGATTCCACAGATCGGGCCATAATACTGCTTCAGCAGAAGAAGATGCGATCTTTGAAACAGGAAGTTCTTTAGTCTGACGTTTGGGATTCTCCCTCGAACTCATCATCAGAGACAGTAGCATATAGGGGTCTAGCGACTTCTTGTTCCAGCGACAGCATCTTCTTCAACTTCCAAACTACTTCCTGGAACTCGCTTTTTAGCTTCTATCTGACTATTGTGCAGCATAATTTCAACACCAGTCATGGCAGGCTATAGGTTTTCGAAGAAGTGGATTTCTCCAGCTGCCTGTAAAACAACACTCGGGCAAAAAATAATTATGCAAGTAGTATGCATTTTCCCCATTTATTTTCTATATCTATATAAATTCAAATATATTTTATAGAGAAGGCTATTTTATATATATTTTCTTATAGTCATTTTTACGGCCAGTTATTGTTTTCTTCACATTGTATGCTTATGGGAAAGTGCATCTTCTGCTTATAAACTTCGAAAATTGATAATTTTTTTTCAGAACGTAACAGGTTCATTCATATAGCATCTTATCTGTGCATGCATGAATATTGCGCATGAAGAAAACATTAAAGCTCACGTTCACTTCCAAATTCTGCAAAGCCTTAAATGGATTCTTTTTAGAGAAATGGATGGCTGTTCTTAAAAGGGATGCCGTTAGGACACCCTAAACGCACGCGCAACGGCAGGTCGATTTGAATATTAATCAGGAATTATAAAAACGTTTTCAAACCAAAGGATAAAATATAAAAAAAGATGTACTGTGCTATGAAAAGAGTATAAGCAAGAACCCTTTTATGCATTTTCAACATAAGATATTTGAATTCATAAGGATATCAAAAAATGATAGAAAAATGTACTTCTCTTAAGTAGTCATGTTTACCGAGCGCAGTTTTTGCTGGCGACCGGAAATGATCGCATTAAAAGGCTGGAATTCTGGCGTAAGTAAAATGTGCTTAAGATTATGCAGAGCGACAGTCAGTAATTCAACCCCGCCAAAGCCATTCATTCTAATCGAAAACACATTTCCAGATTTTATCCAACACTTCGTGATATAGGCCAGATAACTGCATCAACGTTTTGGAAGAGGAAGCGGAGGAAACGGCGGCAAACAATACAGTTCAGTAAAAATAAAGTAAAATAAGCTTAAAAATTTCAGTTCAAACGGGACTGCCATGCTGCCGACAATATATCGTCCATTCGATAGGACAGATAAGGGGGCAGAATAAATGTCAGCATACAACGGAGCGCAGTCGAAAAAAAAACATCTTACGTAAGGAACAGTTTTCTTGATGACCGCTAGTTCCAAGGCCAGGTCAGGATGACTTAGAAACTTAATGTGGGTCTGGTTAAGAATTCACTGCTTGACCTCAGCGCACATAGTCATCTGGCTATGAAGGGAAAGCACCGCGAGGGCGAGACATCCACATCGGCTACAAAACCCTGGTTACCCAATAGAAGGCAGAGTAAAAAGTTCTCGCATATGACCGTAATAAGTTTGCTGTAAAAAGACGAAAAGCTGGAAGAAAGAGTTCCGATAATGACGAAATTGGAGTTCATCAGAAAAAAATACTCGGTCGTGCCTCGATCTAGATGTCATATTGGTGAAACCGGTGGGCGAAGGGGAAAATAGCGCCTGTGTACTAGCGTGCCTTACTATTGCTATTAGAATTAAATTTGAAAGTTATAAATCAGCTCCAAAGGAGGGTTAGGAGAGGTGTGCAATGACTTACAGGTCAGCATCTAGGGACCCATACGTGCCGCGGTAGGAAGATTGCTGGTAGGACTGCGACATGCTCAAGTCTTGCGAGTTGGAACGACTTGAGTCACCGTCCGCTGGTTTTAAGTAGTTTTGTACCTGATAGAAGCCAAGGAGGAGAAAAAGGGAATTAGGCAGAACACAAGGAGGCAAAACCAAATAAATACAAAGGAAGAAAACAGAAGAGGAAAATCCAAAAGGCACTGAGTGGGGCAAAGAAGGACAACGAAGTCGAATAGCAGAAGTGCTTATATTAGTCAGAAGGAGGCAATCGCGATTTCAAACCGCACAAAAAGTTTCATCACCTCGAGTGCTTAGGAAAGCAGGCAAAAAACCCTTCTGATAAGTCGTATTTTGAAGGTAGTAGAGAAGCAGCGGTAAATGAAAGGCACACCGAAAGTTAATGCAACAATCATGTCAAGCGAGAATTGGGATCAGCGATTGCTAAAACATCAGTACTGAGGTGAGCATTGCAAAAATCCGAAGACTTCGGTTTCGATATAACGTATGGAAAGTTATTATGGATGGGAAAACATAAACGCACCGCTCTCAGACGTTTAACCCTCCCCTTCCCCTGTTGGTAACATATGCAGCTTAAAAAGTGATAAGATAAACACCAGAAGCTTGATGATGAAGCACAGACGCGACCCAGGAGGCCCACCACTGTCATTAGGAGACCGAAACAGTGACTTTCGCGTAAATTTATTTTCAGCGAAAGAGCCATGCACGGTCTCCCTCTCATTCTGTATTTCTACTCTTACCCAGTTTCAATGGTAAGAAAGAGTCGCGATGACTACACGTACCACACACACGAGCTGGTCCCTAAACTCCAAAGGAACCGGCTCCCAAAACACGAACTGTGGGGTCCTTTTGTCGAAGAAATTTGTGCAAAGGCCACATTGAGAAGAGAGCCCTCAGTACTGAGTGGGGCCCAATGATCACGCCAGTTGGCAAACTTCCTAGCCACGCCTACGAGAACCTGCGGGCTACCCCAGCATCAACCGTGTGCTAGCTATCGCAGTGCTCAGGACCGAAAAGCAGTCAAACGTTGGGCCTTTTAGCCAGGGCTGTGTGGTAATGCGACCAAACTGGCATGTTAATACTCGTTGATTCCTTCAGTACGCCTAGGCCGAGCATTGATTGCTAATTGTTGTGCAATAATCCGCGGGGTCCTAACTTGATTTTCACAGCAAAATCAAATAAGACTTCTTGGGTTCAAAGTCATGAGGTCTCATTATCATGAAATTTTACCACGTTTCCTGATTCGGTTCAAGCCCCATCCGGATAAGTTGCAGGCATGTTTACTCGGTCCACAACGTTTATATTGGGCAAAATAAGCCCAAGGGAGCGTTCAAAACCTTGTTCCTCTCATGCTGGCGAAAAGGTTTGCTTCTTCCAATGGAAAATAGTTGATGCTCTGAACGCATCTGCGAATAGACTTTCAGTAAACAGCGACAAGAACACAACAGCCAACTTGTACGACTTGCTGAATTTCAGGTAACAAAACTGATGCTAACGTATAACTATCATTACTGGCGCACAGAGAAAACACTGAGCATTTGCATATATATATATAACTTCGATTCAATGAAGTAGAACCCAATGTGTGGAAGACGCTGAGCTACTTCATGTCTAGTTAGGCTGAGACCACTGCTCACCTTCTGAGTCACTGAATTAACTGTCTCAGACAGGTCTTCCATCAGGTGACCATCTTTAATCTGACGAGAAGACAATCCGCGGCGGAAGTCAATGATGGGAGTGGCCGCACAGCAGAAGAGACGACATCAAACAGATTGACAACACCAAGAAGAGACAGGAGTGGAGAGGGATGAGGGGTGAGAAGGCAACAACAAAAAATAAAAAAGACAACACAAACAGTATGGGAAAACGGAAAATAAAAGTAGGTGTTATTCTGCTAGTAAGTCAGCTTCCGTGGGGCAGATCGATGATCAACCCTAAAAACGTGGTGGTAGAATGAAACTCCTGGGAAAGCATCGGCTGGCACTGATAAATGTTACGCTTGGTCTTCAGTTGGTGCTTGGGATTGGCAGTTTTTTTCGTTCAAAATACTCCATACTAGAAGGATAAGCAGTGTACACTTGAAGAAGGGGGGGAAATTCTACAAAACATCACAGGTGAAAGATTTCTTAAGGGAATATTTCACCAGAGCTTGTGTTCCCAGTGGCAAATCGTGAGAAAACTGCAGGACACAAACCAAAAAAACTTGAACATATATAAGAGGCACTCTTCTAAGGCAAATGCGACACTTTCTTCCATTTCCCAACTTTCGACCACAGCTTGTGTCATGGTCCACAGAAGACTCCAAAATATCTGAACTGACGGACTACAAACAATTGGCACAGCAACATATGGAAATAAGAAATTCAAATGCACACAATAGGGATATTCTAGCACAGAGCTGAATTTCTCTCGGACACCTCACATTTCTGTAAATCCTTAGATAATTGGAATATTTCAGGTATTCAGAAGCAGGTGTGATCGCTGAAACAGGAAGTTTAGTGGCTTGAAGTTTCGGATCTTCACTCAAATCCATCACCAGAGACAACCGCAGCTGAGGGTAGTAGAGGCACAAGGAGTGCAGTTTTTATAGTATGTATTTGCTACGCGACCACAGGCGCACTCTAATTAGTATGTCTCCAGATCATCGTTGAGGGGGTCATAAATGATGCGGTTATGGCCTCGCAATCCGCGTTTGAGTCATTAATGGCCGCGACTTCACCATCCCTGTTGGATGTTGGCGTGATAAGCACTCAGCCATTTGGAAGTTTTGGTCACCCGCGTCCTCGCCATGTAACTGATGCCCCTGCGCAGGTAAAGTTTCAGCGCGGAACACGGGTACGGTAGATCATAGAGCCTGTTAATGGACTGCGGGCCTGTAAACCACGATTCGGGTAGCTCAAGTGAGAATCCGAATTGTCAGGAAAAAAGACTTCTTGCACCAGCGATCACATCTTCCCCTTCTGGATCGCTTCTTGGAACTCATTTGTTCACTTTTATCAGCTATCTCAGACACTAAATAACTGTCTATTTGCTGAACATTATGCATGAGCCATTATAATACTACTAGAGTTCGCGGACTGAGAAATATACTGGACCAGAGAGGAGCATGGAGAGAACATCGATCGTTCAAGATGGTGGCAGGTGCTGGTGTGATAATTCCGAGACGCCAGCCGACCAGTTCGTGTAGAGAAGCATTAAATGAGTTAACTGAGTCTGCAACCAGGAAGCATTTCATGATTGGGGAAGGTGCATCCGCTTTACCATGCAAAAAGGAAAAAGCACTTCTCAGAGGCAGAAAAAAGCACATACCCGCTCCTGGACAGTCATAGTGATTTGACGCGTCTTCTCGGTAGCGGTTGAGGCTAACTGGCTGGTTTTCTTAGCGGCCGCGGAGGCGAGCTGACCCACAGCAGACCAACCCTAAAAAGGAGATGGGAATGTAAGAGAAAGGATACGGAACAAGTGCAGGAGAGAACACGCCAGTTGCGGCATTCGCTTCTGCTGGTGGTGGTTTTACGTACGACGGCAGTTAGGTGCGACAGACGCTTATACAATTGCCCCTATAGAGAATGGGACGAATTTTACTGTCACTATGATAAGCACAACAATTACTACCGCTTCTACTGTCGCTAAAATTACTGATATTCAAAGAATGTGAACCGATCTATCCTCGTCGAAGGACGGAAGTGAGCATTTCAGTGCTATTTGGGAGCTGGGGGCGTGCAACCCGATGTTAGTTAGCACTAGCCGATAACGGTCCTTAAGCCAGAAATGGTCATTTCACGGTCCCCGTCCTCACCGATAAACAGTTCTCAAGTCATTTTAAAATACGATTGCGAAGGAAACTACCCTTCCAACATCGTTACTAATGTAATCCACATGACTGTTGACGATGGTAGCAATATTATTTTATTTACCAACGGAACTTCGACCAATACTATTAATAATACTACTAAGGGTACTTTTCATTCGACTACTACTAATAGTACTGCAAATATTACTTAGATGACCCTCTCAACAGGATATGAAAACAGGAAGCACCCGCAATACAGGTGACTGCGAAAAATCCAATGAAAATTAGAGTTAGGTTGAAGGTTACGGTTAGGGTAGAGATAATGTAAGGTTAAGTGTACACTATAGGATTCAGTTATGCTTAGGTGTTAACTTACGGTTAGACTTTGGGTCAGGGTTAAAGCTATGCTAAAAGGTTAAGGTTGGGATGTAGGGCTAAGACTATGGCAACCGTTTAGGTTTATGTTAGGGTCAGGGCACGGGAATATTTACTGTTCCTGGAATCATGTGCAAGGTCACACCTATTGCGTGGGCTGGGCTTTCCTATTCCATGTCTGCTTTAGGGGTCAACATAGGTAATCCCTACGGATACTACTACTACTAATACTATTGCCGAAACGCACAAAGACGTTCAAAACTGCATCCGCGAATAACACTAGAGCTCTGTCAGCGCAGTCGTCACTAACGACGATGTCCATCGCATGCTCCACAGCGTTGTAGTAGTAGTAGTAGTAGTAGTAGTAGTAGTAGCATTAGTAGTACTAGTCATACTAATAGTATTATTAGTAGCCGCAGTAGTCGTAGTAGCTCTATTAATACTGCTAGAAGTAGTAGTAGTAGTAGTAGTAGTAGTAGTAGTAGTAGTAGTAGTAGTAGTAGTAGTAGTAGTAGTAGTAGTAGTAGTAGTAAACTTAAGCAGCGTCTGTCGCACTGTCTCGTATATCACCCAGCTGGACCCGATGGCAAGGCCGAGTCAGGACGACCGGAATCGGCACGAGGCGCATTGGCTGACACAGCTAAACACTCCATCCACGCTCTTTACACACGACCTGGTCCCACAGACAGGTACCACGCTTTGTCGCGGAAAAAAATGGGGCGGCTCGGAACTCATCTGGTTTGAGGTGCCACAGACGTAACATTAGGGAGGAGCCATTGCAGCCTGACTCTTCGACCTGAGAGGAAGACCTATCTAGCCCGTCAGTTGGCAGACTTCCAAGCTAAGACTTTTGGCGCGTCGTGATAGTTTGAAAGCGCGTCAGACTGTTTGTGGTGGGTAATGCGCAGAATTGCCGTGGGGGCGTAGTCCCCAAAGTCGACCTCGCTCTTCATTCCCTCTAAAATGCACCAATCTACTTCCCGAGACAGTCAGCAATCAGCTATACCTAATACTACTAATAATAATACCAATAATACTACTATTACTATCATTATTACTAGTGCTGGCGGTAAGAGTACTCACTGCAACCAAAGCTATTACTGTTACCATTAAAACGATTACTCCCAAAGTTAAAAGTTCCCAGACCAGTACGTTAATCAATACTACTGTGAAATTACTTTTACTACTACTATTAGTGCTGCTACCCCTTGAGAGGAGGAAACACTGATATTTGACTGAATCTGCGAGAAGAGTTCGTGACGGTAGTTCCGATAAATCATGTCTCCAATTTCTCAATGGAAGTACATTTAAAAATGTGAGCGACTTTTGTGCTCATTATCAAAGTATACAGATGGATAGCTCAGTAAATTGGTCTGGTTCCTTTCTCGGTGAACCTATCTACAGCCCTCATTCCACACTTTCGACGAAAAATACATAGTTCATTGAGGGTAGCCTGCATCAACCTTTCCAGCAATAAAAACCAGTCTGCTCATGGATTAGATCGGATAGTGCATATTGGTATGATGCAGAGTGGACGACAGGGGCGCAATTGACTGAGTGTTTTTGCCCACTCCTTTAAACCGACTGCATCGCTGCTCCAATAGACCGCAGTGGGAATAAAATTAACTCGTGGTATGCATTAGTGTTTTACTATACTTATAGTAAGCGTTAGTGACGGCCAGCCGCAGCGCCTAATCTTTTCACCCGCCCTCTGAACTTGTATAGGCAACTAATATATGGAATAAAAGAGAGAAGAATAGACCTGCATCCGATTACGCGTCCAGATTTCGCACCTTTATGTAATTTTCCTGAACAAGAGATCCAACAGACCCTATCTGGGAGTTAGTTTATTTTGAATCAGGGGGCCAGCTCATGTGTGGCACGCGTAGACATGAGGCTTTGTGGTGTCAGTCATTGGGTCCTTATGCACGTTTTGAAACCTGTGAGAGTTATTGTAAGGGCGAATTTCGGGGATCCATCGATGGAAATTTACAAGGGAGTACTAACAGACGCTGTGAACCGCCAAGACATCGTCGTGATGGTAACACAAATTTCGACACCGCAAATGACCTCAATGAAGGCATATGGACCGGGAACACTCAGAGGGGTGCTACGTGCAAGTTTAAAAATGTCCTAAGGGATGAAAGACGATAGGGAGCAATAGGAGACGTATGTTTTTCATCAAGCACAGGAGCTTATAGAAAAGAGAATGGAAAGTTAGAGGGAGGACAAGGATTGACTTCTGCAAAAAAGGCGTACAAAAGGCGGGTAATGAGGGGTGAAGAAAGAGCAGGGCTAACGCGGTTCAGATAAAGAGTCAAAATAAGAACGCACACACGTGTGCGGTTTGGGCAATGGGGCTTAGATATATACTGAGGAGCATAGATGCACAGTAAGTGGGCAAATGTAACTGCCTCTTACACTCGGCTTCTTTTTGACGCGCTTCCTTGATGTCAATCATCAGCACAAGGCGAAGATGTAAAAGATTTCGTACAGGAATTAGTGTTTTTCTTTACATAATAGTGAGGAAATCCGAAAAGTCAAATCCAGGAAAACTGCAGTTGCCGGCTACCATCACCTACAGCACGTTCGTTGAACTATAAGCTAGTTGCCTTTACTTTGGCAATAAAGTTACATTTACTAATTTGCAGGACATTAATATTCTTTCGTAATATTAAGTATTTAGGGCCCGCACTACAACACACACTTAAACGCAAACGACTATACGTACAGCATTTGGTCAGAAGCCAAACTTTCCTCCGAAGCCGAGGTCGTATGTGCAGAAAGCATTGCCAGACAGACGGACAGGTAGACACAGCTGCAGCATTAATGGGCAACAAAAGCCACAATTGAATGAACCCACTCTTTCCCAAAAGGCGCAAAAAGGGGGAGGGGCCAATGGAAGAAGCAGGAAATCGACGAGAAACGACGGAAGGGGAAAAAGGTAAGAGCAAATTCGACTTTGCTACATAAACAGCAGCTAATAATTGCTGCTGAGTCTGCACAACCACTGCTACGGCATCGTGAAAGGACATAGGCATAAACAAAAAAGTTAGTTTGCTTAACGGAATTAATAGGACATACATGAAGCAAATTGCATTGTCAGCCGAAGACGGACCCCGTGGAAAACAGAGAAAAGTAAGGTCGGATATGAGAACATGGATCTTCTCTCTTACTAAAGACGGTCTTGTGATAAATTCGATAGAGAGCTCATATTCCCGTGTCCTTACTTTAACCCTAACGCCAACCATAGGGTTAATTTTCCTAACCCTAACCTCCGTATTACTAACCCTACCCCCCATCGTTCGTATTTTTAATCGCTTTGCTTTTGAGTAATCAAGTTAAGTGAAAGGTTGCGGATAAATAAATGAATTTACTATGATTTAGTGAGCGCACCTTAATATATAATCAGATATCGCACAGGTCTCTCGTTATGTTCACAAGAAATGAAGTTTATTCCGGTTTAATCACATTTCGGGCATTTATAAAAACGAACGTAAGCTAGGGGAGCGTCTGTTGGCAAATGATCGTTTGAAAGTTCGCCATTCGATCTCTAAACTGAGGCCTAACCGTCAATAATTCTACATCCAGGCAGTGACTCAGTGTTCGAAATAATAAATATTACAGTGTTAATCCGGGCATGGAACCTTGACCGGACTTCTAACTTTTACATCGTACTTGGTTCAAACCCCTTAGAAATACAGGAGAGTGCCTAAAATTCACTGTTACCTTGCAAGACGGAAAGGCATGCGAACCGATTTCAACGTCGACAACCCAATTGCCACCATTGATATAGTTGCTATCGCTGGACCATCGGTTTCCGGAGTTCAAAGATAATTACTCTTTATTTCGTAAATTTCAGCCATTGTACTACTCAACTAGTAGACTGTTCAATGCTGTGATTCGCCCGCCGTCCACAGCCGAATCACCTGCCGCATAGCGTGATGACTCAGAAAGAATGGTTGCATCGCTCAGCCAATAGTGCAGTGGTTCCTTAACTTGGATCCAAGAATCCACACAGACGCAGTGTACCCGTTCGCGCCAGTCAGGACAGATGTGCTATCGTGGGAAATCGGGCTGTCCAGACAGACAAATACCTCCGTGTAATGCTCCAGCTGATTATCTGACAGGAGCAGACGTTGATTTGGACAACGAGGGAGGGTCGAAAAATGCTGCGGTTTTAGTTTCAATCCGGCAGTTCCCAGCTATGTGGTGGTTCAGAGATCTGATCGAGTCACAGGAGGGAATGCGGGCCTTCGGGTCAACCTTAGAGCTTCGGGTTAGTCATCGGTACAGGTCACATAGCGGCAATTATTAGCGAGCCTGTGGCACCTCATAAATGGTATTTAAACAGAGGCGGCAGTTTTTGTAGCCCTGGTGAACAAAAAATAAAACAGTCCCAGTCTAGGCACCCCGATTCACCTTTATTAACGTTTAGGAAGACGATAATAGTAAGCTCTCGACATGCACTCCTGCTCGTCTTGTTTCGTCTTTCTTACGCACTTTGAAGTGCACCGGTTACATGGGATGCGGTTGACTACAAGAAGATCAAAGCATGAACGCAGCGTCTGAAGCGACCAAACCGGCTGCTTGAAAATTGGCCAGTTGAATGGCAAGCGGCGAACACGACCAAAGATACTAAATCAAAAAATCAGCATCTTGTAACCGATCCCTCCCCACTTCCCCCAGTACCCCGAACTCCAGAGGGAAGGCAGATCCAGCGCGATGGGGCTTTTGAGAAGGTTGATTGTTTTCCTCTCTCGGAAGGCCTAAAGAAAAGACATCACAAAAACGGAACACGGAAAATTACTAACCGTCATGATAGCTTTAAAGGCATCGTCGTAGGCTGAGGATTCTTGGCGGGCAGCATTCTGGACTGGACCACTGCCAAAACCAACGAAGCGCCCTCCTTGGCTGGGTGGGATACCACTGGAACAAAAAACAGCATTTTACATGGATCAGCCAGACTGCAACATGCAATAGACAGCGAAACAAAATGCAGTGAAGGCTGCAATGGACACTGGAAAAGAAATATTTTTTACAAAACAATTATAAATATTTGAGTCCTGTGTGTTAGTTAAAGGCGTCTTGCTCCCCAAGAGAACGTTTCCAAGTTGGATTATTAGTAGTGATTTGCATTTTTGTACCCATGCGACTTCCGGTGCTAAAAACTATCGTGCGTGTTCGATTGCGTGAGAGGCAGTACTAGGCAGGTGAGAAAAATTAACGAAAATGGCCTTGAGCCAGTGCGAAAATAGATTGCAAGGAAACTACACGAGGCGTGCTACACAATAAAGTTTCCTTTTAAGAAGTTGGCCTTATCTG
The DNA here is from genome assembly GCA_017591395.1 of Schistocephalus solidus. Lineage (NCBI taxonomy): Eukaryota > Metazoa > Platyhelminthes > Cestoda > Diphyllobothriidea > Diphyllobothriidae > Schistocephalus > Schistocephalus solidus. Next base: position 40,441 of record WEDG01015151.1, on the reverse strand, counting down.
TAACGCTCTACATTACTGGGATGCAATTTTAGTCATGCCACAACGGGTAATTCTTGAGATGAGCGAAAGTTGCAGAAGTAACCGCAAGGCTGACCACGACAACGTTAATTTAATCGGTAAGCGTATGGTAAGTCGTTTGTACAGGCTTGTCTTACAAACTGAGACCGATGTTTCAATTTCAGCTGTATGCATGAGAAGGAGAGAAGTCTGCTCGATCCCCGTAACAACATCTTTATTCATTTGAGATTTCAAACTCCTACTGGAGTCCATCGTCAAAAAGCGTAAAAAATAAGCACCGACCATAGGGTTGGGTTGGCTCGTAGCCCTTACAACCGCCATTTGTTTTGTTGCCACTTTCATCTCTGACACAGAATTCCTGTGCGAGTTCGAAAGCGCAAATGCCCTTATAAATTCAAATACATTTCACAGAAAACCTGCACTCATTCAATAGTCATTCACATAATTTTCAGATTTTAAACTCGAAGAAAGGCTTTCTTCCGGTTTGAAGTTTCTACTTAGGGGCATCTCAGGACAGTGAAAGGTTCATTGTAATACCATCGTATCTGCCCTTTTATTATTACTCCTCATGATTTATACAACATAGTACGTGCGCATTGCGGAATCCTATGAGTGCCTTCTGACTGCCATATAAGGATGCATAAGTTTCCTTACGAAGTATACAGCTTGTAGACTGAAAACTCTACACGCAAATACGACAGATCCGGCTCAAAATTCTTCGGAAAATAGAAAACGTTTTTAAAGCCAAAATATACCCTTCCTCGACGCATCAAAGTCAAAAACAAATTTTTCTGCCAAACGAATACAAAAACAGACATATTAGGGCACGTTTTCAATAAAATATCTTAAAATTATGCGGGCATCCGCAATCAGTAGAAAAAAATACACACTACCTATGTGACTATTTTTTTTACCGCGTATAGTTTTTGCAACGATCACAAATAAGTCCATGCAAAAGCCAGTATCTTGGCGTATGTGAAATATTGCTGCATTCCAATACTATTTGAGCATTTTGGTCGTGGTATTTGGGCCGGTTTCTTATTATCTAGTGATTTTTTTATGCGTCGACCGAGGTTTGTACGTCAGTACTAAATGATGCCCCTTCGTTTGCACGGTGTACGCTGGTGTCCGGTTTCGGCCATTCTGAATCTGCGTCTCAGCTTCGTGGTTCTGAATGCCCTCACTGATTCAGCTCATCAAGGGAGCTTTAGGGCGCAGGACGGACTTGGTGCCACGCAGTGAAGGCTACTCTGAGCGTGTCTCTGGCCATGCTCCGAGTTAAAAACACCGCTAAAATGGTTTGCGGGTTCTTATGAGGAGTAGCCGAGCATTCATTGAGCGACCTTGTGACACATATCCATGGTAGAACTAAACAAGAGGATGAAAATGGTCGCATGGATGATTGAGAAAGACATCGAAAATAACCGTGTTTATTGGCATTTAAAAGAAGCCATGAAGTTTCAGGGGTTTCGTTGCCGTCGGAGAGAAGGAGTGCAATTCGGCCATTCATGCACGGAAAAGGTCACGTTCATGTTGATTTGCTAATGATATCAATTTTTCTAGTTACAGCGCTCAGTCTCTCGGCGTATGGCCATTAACCACATTCGTTCTGTTTGTTCGTTTTTTTGTAGGAAAGTGATTATTTAGCACAAGAGTTTCCGATTGCTCATTAAACACGATTTGCCGCAATTTTGGAGATTTCGGTGTGTCTATGAACTTATATGCTTCCCTGCTAACTCCTTCAATTACTTTCTTCACTTGGGGTCAGGCCCCAAGTGAAGGAGTAGGCTGCCTGTTTATCTGGCACTCTTTGTTAAAATCAGTCTCGATACCTGCTGGTGGTTTGACAGAGGAGATGAAATGAAATAATCTAACAAGTGCCGCCATGGTGTTGCGGTGTAAATGCTCATGGGACAGAGCTGGTCAAAGGCAGCGAATCAAGCATATTACATGATGGACACCAGGCGCTCCCGCGACCGTGAAGTGTGCAAAGTTAAATAAAAACGAATCCCAAATATTGCCGCAGTCACCATCGTTACTTGTCTAGCTAGATTCACACGTCATTGGTTTTATTTGATGCTTAACAGCCAGTCTTAAGCATTTATTCTTACTAATACGCGCTCCTCTCTAAAACACACAAATTAATTCTCCTCAGGGCTTTTTGTGTGCGGACTTTGATCATTACTCATCACTCGGGGCTTGTCAAAGTGCGTACAATCAACCCCGATTCCTGTAGACTGCATTGAATTTCTACCGATCTTTTGAAAGCAGGCTGTTGATTTCGGAAAAATCTGGAGAAGAACGCAAGACATGCATAGGTTACATCATTTGATTCCGAACTTGTCTGCAGATAGGCCAACGACAGGTGATTACAATCCTCAACAGCTTTCATTCAATTGGCATAGGTAGTGGTAGGTACTAGCCACTAGAACGGCTTGCACTGTGGATTTGCTGGACGTAATCGGTATCAGGCTGGTTAAAAATAAGCTTTAATCGCGCGAGGCGTCAACTACTGACGTAGGTGATGTCAAGCCGAGGAGCAGATCTTACACCGAGTCCATCACTCCAACTAACCCCCACCTCCGCTGTAAAAGTCAAAAAGTTGGAAATCTATTCGCACAGAACGTCAGCACATTCCTCAATATAATAAAAAACGACAACTCTTAATCCCTCATGGCGCGTTAAGAGTCGTAGCTTGGAGCCTTGCCGACTGACTGGATAACGCGCTCCTTTGCAGAACTGATAGCCAGAACTGGCTCCGTCTTAGTGTGGTTTCTATGGGGTGCTCACGCATGTGTGACCCAAGTCGCCTTCGTGAAAGCCCGGTACATGTTGTGGGAAGCAGGTTGTGTACGGCACGAGTAGACAAGCTGCTTAGCCTTGTCATTCGTTGCGCTTTAGCCCACCTTCAGTTGTATTGGCACCAGCAAGATGTTGAAGGGGGGAGAGACCTCGATGAATACTGCCCAAGTCACCTATCACTATGAACTAATGCAGATGCAAGTCACCCTCCGGTCGAATTGTCATAGCAGATAATGCTGTCGAAGGAAAAATTCACTTTGCGGGCATGAGAAGAAGGAAGTCTCTGGGAGCATGTGAATACCACTCAAGAGGTTTTAAGAACATATAAACAAGCCGATAGAATCGAAAAGGCAAGTTCTAGAGAGTAAATCAGAAGAGGCGATCATTGGAACATGGTGTTTATTGGCCCGAGGTTTCGGAGGCTCTCTCGAACCCATCATCAGAGAAAGTTGCAGAAAAGGGATTCGACTCGGCAACCACACCCTTTAAATACTGCGCAACGTGTCTCCCAAGTACCCTTTTCTGCAATTGTCTCTGATGATGGGTTCAAGAGAGAATCCAAAATGTCAGGCCAATAAACATCATGTTCCAGTTATCATCTCTTCGTCTTCTGATGTAAACAAGCCTCCACCTGGAGGCTTCCTTCATACAACACTACACATTATTGTGGGTTGACGTTGATAAACAGAAGGTTCGTGATGGGAAGTGCGGCCTCGGCAAGCAGCGTACTATGGAAAGAGATAGATGGAGATAATCACGCCTTTCGGTGACGGGCGGGGGGTGATTTTCGACGCATGTTTACAGTGGCGACGGCGGTTGGTGCGCTATTACTTTTGCTGGTGTTGGACTCAGCAGGATTATTGTAGACTGTCGTAACCTGCCGTAGGGCAGGTGGCACAAGTCTAGGTGTATAGACAGCAGCATTAAAGCTGCTGGTGGTTTGAGGAGCGTACGTAGAATCAGGTTTGCTGCCCCCTACATCAAACGCTTCGTCCATTGGGCCTCAGACAAAGATATGCCCTCGGGATAGAGCGGATTGCGTGGGGGGAAGGCGAACAACCAGAGCGATCCGGGCCCAGAACGCGCGTTCAAACCGTTGGCAGATGGCTAAGTTCTCCCGCATTGTTGTTGTGGTTGTCCCTGTTGATTTTATGAGTGCGAAAACAGATTGGCGTCTTGAATGCGTGTTAGTCACGTTTGAAAGCAATCAGCGATTGGAATCGGTGTGCTTCCGCATTGCCGGGACAGTTTGGATTTGACAGTTGTTAGTTATAAGAGAAAAATGACATCGCCTCGTTATTGAAATATGACATAAACAGGGTTAGCAGGGTATTTTGGCAGATTTGAATAATTCATCTGCTACACTTTTGAAAACCTGGCGGCCTCGGTGGGATTCGAAGCCACACGAGCAAGGGGAAGGCCCTGGTACAACCAACGCTCTAGTCAACTGAGTTACGAGGCCCAAGTGTGATCAAACTCATGGTTGCAGGTGGGAACCTCGTAGCTCAGTTGGCTAGAGCGTTGTCTGTACTAAAGCCTTCCACTTGCTGGCGTGGGTTCGAATCGCACCTTGGCCGGCGAGTTTTTCACAACGGGGTCAAGTGAATAGTTTAAATGTGCCAAAATCCCTTGCTAATTAACTGTGCCTGTTAGTCATCCAGTGGATTCTAGATTGATTTTTAGGAAATCGTGCTTGGGCAGTCAGTTTACTTAATCAGAATTGGCGGATTCCATACGATGCACGGCTCCCGGTTGAGGCCTCGTAGCTCAGTTGGCTAGAGCGTTGACTGTACTAAAGCCTTCCCCTTGCTGTTTTGGGTTCAAATCCCACCGAGGCGGCTGAGTTTTTCAAAAGTGGGGCAAACGAATAAACGGGGTTTAAGTCGGGGTGACATTTTACGATCTTTAAAGACGGCTGTTGTCTAAACAGCAGCATTGAACTGAGCTGGTCACCTTTATGTATCCGGTAAGTTGTGTTGGTTGGGAAAAAAGGTATCCAATGGAAAAACTGGCAGGTCACCGCCTCAAGTTTACTAAAAATTCCAAAGAGTACACTGCGATCGAGAGGATCGCATACTTTGTAAAGGGTGTTACGATAACTTAGATGTGACAGGTTGACTAAATCTAATTTTTCTCTTCACTTTAAGCGGTGCAATCGCTGCCGAAATTGAATTATTGCAAGAAAATGCCATGTGGTGGGTTATTAAGGGAAGGGCAAGTAACTAAACGTACACTGCAATGGTAGTAGGGGCAAAGTCAATGGAGACACAATAACAGCAATGCTCGCAAACAAACCGTAGGGGGGCTATAGTCCCAGAAACACGGTAATAGCAACAGTGAATTCTGGACAAAGCGCAGCATATTGAGCACAGTGAGTAATGCGCTGAATTTCTAGCAGGGAGTGTAACCCAGGATTGTTCTAACCACTTTTCCAGCATCCCACTACACCATTAGTCGGTGATGGTCTGTCGGCCGAGTGGTGGTAAAATTGGGCAAAGTGACTGAATATAGGCGTGCCACCACACCTCCATGTTCGGCATTTGTTATGGGAACGCAATCCGAATAACGCCTGCCGTGCCCTGATGGGGCCCCCGTGTTGGTCCAACGCATCTACCACGTGGCCCGTTTAGGGGGGCAGATCGTCTAACGCATGGCATGAACCGAAACGTCCCCCAATTTGGCCTAACGCAGAATGATGCCACCTTTTGGGAGGCATGTACAATAACCATAGCCGGAAATCGTCCTGAATGCAATGGCTACACAAAAATATTTAAAACGCCTTTGCAAAGTTGTAAGTGTCTTCGGTATGGTTCGAATTCTTACTTTTATGACCCAGACATACAGGTGTAGCACAAGACAGTAAATAAATTACAAAAATCAAGAAACTTAAAAAATATCATCGTAAGATTTTTTTATCCATTTGAAGACTAATCTCGTATGCAAAATCAGAAGTAAAAAAGCGACGAATATCCTACCTTATATAAATATATATATATATATATATATATATATATATATATATATATATATATATATATATATATATATAGCGCATTTATCATGTCCCAAAGTAGATGAAGAAGAGAGGGTGTTTAGGGATTGAATTATATTTGTACTAACGTTTCGGAAAGCTTCTCGCGGAACACAATTAACGCGAGCAGCAAGGACTGATCAGTCCGCCTAGTGACGTGAAGTAGGACAGCAGGCACGCTGACTTGCCTAAACCTGTGATGGCCCAAAGGGGAGAGGTCACGCGAGCCCGCAAGCGGTCAACATCGGGGAGGTCAAACGATGTCAGCAGCGGTCGGGCAGGTCAAAGTTTGTGTGCGGTTATAATACGAGGCAAGCGGCAGGACTGACTTACTCAAGACCACCAGTAGCAGCAACCGCAATACTCTTGTGATGGGAGAGAGAAGGCTTCCGAAATGTCAGTACAAATATAATTCGGTCCATCAACTTGCCCTTTCTTCTTTTTCGTCTTCTTCGGGAGATGATGAACGCACTAAGATATTTGGAGCTCCAGGGCACAACGGAACATCCATGTTCCTTAGCCAGGTCGGTGAACACCTCACTATCATATATATATATATATATATATATATATATATATATATATATATATATATATATATATATATATATATATATATATATATATATATTTATATATATATATATAATGTTTCGAAATTTTGCTCAATCCCATACTCAAAACTATCAATTCGGGGTAGGCCTATATATACCATTCAGTTACTGAGTCCTTGAATGCATTGGTGAAGCAAAATGCCATTCCATTTTTCAGTATAATATATTAACAATAAAATCATATTGTCAAACCACCCTGTGCGGGATACCGAAAACCCATGGGACATACTTATTAGATAGATTGTAAATGGCAATGCCCCACCCCCTCTCCTGGAGCCCTGGTGCAAAGCATGCACATGAACACACTAACTTACACAGGTCTGGAGAGATTTTCATTCATCTGTCGGACAAAGAACTGCTCTGTGGCAGACTTCTGATTTGGTTCATTGAGCCAGGCTTCCAAGTCAGACTGACAGTTCGGCATCCCCTTTGGGCCGTAGGATTGGTTGCCAATGGGCTGCGCCATGGTCTGCAGGTTACCAGTTGTGGCAGAGCGCGGTACTTGCGGCTGATAATTTCTGGCCGGGGAGGTGCTCTCATCCCACAAACGACCTTCCGCCTCCGTAGTGATCTAAAGCACATATTAGCGTGGAAGAAGAGGGCTATGATTGTTTTTTTTCGAAAGACAATAAAAATTCGAAATAATGCGACACATGTCTAGGGCACCAATGGAGCCATGCACTTCGCAGTTCTATCGATACAACTCTAGCAGGCTGAAATTAAGAAAACTGTGTACATTCAACCACCAAGGCTGTCTACGGACACCCCGTCAAAGAGGCTGTCCCTCTTCTCAGCGCCGACGGAAGGACGCCGCTCACTGAGAAGACAAAAATCCTGACGCGATGGGCGGAACATTTCCAAAGCATTCTCAACCAGCTCTCGACCATTTCCGACGCTGCCATCGATCGACCCGGAGGTCAAAAACAACGCTACAAGGAATCTTTGAGGAAATCTCTGAAGCAACTGCAAAGCAACCCGGCAGCCTGGGATGACCTCGCCCAGGATAGACCAGCGTGGAGAAGATCCGTGAAGACTGGTGCAGCAATCTATGAGGCCAACCAGATCGCCGCTGCTAAGGCCAACACTGCCAAGCCCTACCAACGTGCCCACGCTGTCAACGCACATTCCGCGCGCGAATCGGCCTGGACGGACATCTTCGAACTCAATGCAACAACCACCCCACAGCATCAACTTTTGCCACACCTGCCTCAGACCCCACGACGACGATCACCCCAACCACTTCAGCGATGCCCAGCCACTCACGATCACGGACACCTTCGTCCCTGCCCCACCCTTGCGCCAATCACGGCGACGAACACCGCCTGCCCACTCCCGCCAGCACAGTAGTCACCTCCAACTACCTGCCACCTGCTACCTCTACCACCCCCACCGCCCCCAGCAACAGCGATGGGGACTCGGTAATAACCTGTCCTCACTGCGATCGCACATTAACCTCACACATCAACCTGGTCGGTCACTAGCGAATCCATCGCACAGAGACTGGCGAACTAGTGCCTGGAGCACCAAAACAGCAGAGACCACCGCCTTCAATGCCCTCACCGCCCACGCGCATTTACTCATCACATGGGCCTGCTGGGTCACATGCGCATACATGAAAGTGGAATCCACCGCGATGCCAACACATCTTGCGCACCCATCAACACTTCCCATAATCATCCAATGAGCTCGACTAACAGTACCCGCAGCAGAGCCCTCGCAGACTCAACACCTCCCGACCTATCCTGTCTTCACTGTCCCCGCACATACACATCACGCATCGGCCTGGTCGGTCACTTGCGAATCCATAGCACAAAGACCGGCGAACAGGTGCCAGGAGCACCAACATACACCCGCCGTCCCCCCACGCACATTCACACACCACATGCGCCTATTCGGTCACATGCGTCTCCATGAAAACCTGCGGTAAAAAACCGCCGGCTATACCACAACACTGCATCTCTCCTCATCAGCCTCTGCAGCTCATAGGATTAAACGCAACACGACAAAAAAAAACATGCTCTCAGTCTGCAAAACTGTATGAGAGGCAAGTGTGATCCTCGGCTGCTTCTCCATGTGGCTCCTCTGCTGCATGTATGGTCTGAGCTTTAGAATATCACGGGGCGATAAGCGCCGCGGGTTGGAAGGTTGCCAAATGACAATTCAACTCAGACCTCACGCTCAGTACAATTTGTATTTTGTGGAGTGGCTGACGGGTGGTCTAGGAGTCAGGCTACGATGGCTGCTTCTTAACGTGACCTCCGGCACTATCGCATATGTGAGATGTGAGCCGTTAAACCCCCTGTTGTGTGAAATCCTGGTGCTTGTGTTTGGGGGGGCCAGGTCGTGTACGTAGTACACGTAGACGAGGTCACCAGCAGCTGCGCCCACTTCCGCATCAGACACCTGAACGGCTCGGACGGTGGTCTGGTTGTGGTGGGGGAGAGTGAGGTCGACGGTTTAACGAATTTTCCTCACTATAAACAATCTGATGTGCTTGAAACTATCACGGTGCGCTAAAAGCCGTGGCTTGGAAGGTTACCAGCTGACGGGATAACTCAGACAGCGTGGTCAGCCCATTGTGTGCCTTGTGTGGAATGGCTAACCGGCGGATGAGTCAGGCTGCAATGGCTCCTTCTTAATGTGGCCTTTGTGGCACTCCCACTCCGTGGGATCCGAGCCAGGTGTGGTGGCACGCCCAAGGGCGGCTCCGGCCGCGCCAGCCATCTGCGCACTCTCCCGCCTCCGATCTTCTTGACTCCATCATGACACCAGGCTCAGGTGGGGGGAGGACAGAGTGCGGTAGCTGCCGCTCGAGGCTTTGATCACTTAAAACTAATCTACACGCAAGTCAAAGTCCCTGCACCACCATTCTGTGGAGCATACGGTGGACATCGTCGAACTACGACGGTCGAACTGTCATGTGTGTGCAGAATGACATAATCTCAAAAAACAGCTGATACTATAAGGGCCATCTCTGGCTTATTAGCCGTCACCAGCCAGCCATACCCGACCCCAGGTGTTGCGGCATCAGTGGCTCGAACTCGCGTCACGATTTCGTTGTCTTGTCGGCTTCGATCGGAAATATTAACAATGTTAGATGGCAGTAAGCGATCGATTACGGGACCCACTCGTCCCGTTGTGCCTTGGGGCTCACTCAATAGCCTCGCTAGAAGCCGTACCGGCTAGTGATATGGGCAGAGTGATATTACCGACACAGACAAGGGGGACGGAAACGGTTAGATCTGGCTTACTATCCGGTCGTGATTTCGGGTCTCGGTGCCGCACCACCTGGAGTTGGGTATGGCTGGCTGATGACGGTGTTAGGGCTGACAAAGACGACGAACACCAGGACAGCAGCGGTTCTATTCCAAGCGTATGCATGTTTTCAAGATTGATAAATGTTACAAGCCAACACCCACGAATGGACATCTAGCCAGTGCGCGTAAGAAAAGGCTGCCACAAGGAGACGTCTTCTTTACAGGATAACTCTATTATAAAAACAGAATTCCCAGGGTGCCTTACCGCAAGCTGGTCTTCGACAAGGGCAGGTAAGTCTCTAAATTTTAAGTGGAAGTGTATCTGGAATGCCATAGTCACTACAAAAACCCCCGGTTTAAATAGCAATCCTTTGCTGGTACATAAAAGTGGTTGAAGCTAGATACGCATCCCTCGGATAGGTATACAATGCATACAACTGAGAAAGCGCAGGTACCAGTAGCCCCTTATTCTCCTCCTCGCTAACAAACATTGCCGATAGGAGCGGAAGGGCGGCTTCCACGAAGCAGTTCACAAGATGCCATCGTTGGAACGAGAAGTTTATTGGCCTGAGGTTGCGCATTCTCCCTCGAATCGATCATCACAGACTGTCTTTGATCGCATCTTCATGTTGACAGACATTCCGCGGATTCGCATACTATGCTCACGTGATTAGAATTGCATATAACCGTAAATTCAAAAAACAGAAATACGAAACCGGCGATAGGTCGATGCAAGTAACGATCGAATCGAAATGCCATAAGAGTTGCCTGTAGATAATCATCACTAGCTAATGTAAGGGTAAGTAGTTTACGTAAACCCTGTAAAAAAATTTCGTGCGCGAAAAATATAAAAAAGACAATCTACCTTATCGCGCAGAAGGGCGGCTGCTCGACTGTTGTACTTTTCTTTCAAAGACCAGTTTGAGCGATAGTCGGGTTGGGATTCAAGGAATAATCTTGCATGTCTGTTGCCTCCCACCTTCATTTTCTCCAGCTCAATGGGCTTCCATTTGTCCATTGTTGTTGAACGGACGAAGCTTGTGAATAAAAGGCGTGTTTAACAATAATGAAGATCATTCTTACTGATAAATGTATAGTAGATATTGTGTGGGAATTTTATTAAAGGAGGCATGACAGTTCGACCGTCGTAGTTCGACGATGTCCACCGTATGCTCCAAGGGTAGTAGAGACATAATCGCATAAAATAAGACCCAAAAGAAACGGTACGCTTTAAAAAATGTCTTAGATTTTCGTGCAGGCAGTAGACGCAGACATCCGGTAGCACTGAATAAGTGAATATGTGACGGCCTTCATTTTAAGAGCAAGCGCCTATTACAGGTGACTACTCAAGAGCAGAATGGAGGGCTGTATGGTTAACATGCATCCTTGTCTATAAGTCTTCATCCTGGCAAATGGAAACCTAGTCACGATGCCTGTAAGTTGTCTTAACGACTGGTTGGCCGGTGCGTCTATTGATGGTGGATTGTTGAACACCCATCATTGGATGTGAGCTGTGAATAGGCAGGTCTGGACCATGAAAAAGTAGTGGCTTGTCACGAGCCTGTTAATAAATTGCGTATAGAAATGTTGCAAGTCATATTGGCATAACGACGGTCGAAGATTGACCAGTATTGAGTGAGGTCTCACCCACCGTAAGCAACAATCGTGAAACCCCAGGACAGCGTTTTGAATTGGGTGGTGATGAAAACGTCGATTTTTAAATCAGGTATTACTGGAAACTAGTCTATCCTCGAGTCTATCTATTAGCCGCAAGTAACTTGGCCTGGCGAGTCAAGGCATGACTGGGTTTATGGGCCAGGTGAATATGCTTCTCACGCAACGGTTAGATTTGCGAATGACTCATATCCCCGAACGAAGCAATAACCTGCACATCATCAAAACACCTCATCCAAAGCTTTAGTTACTGGCGAGATTTCACTTGGCCGCCGACGTTCGAATGAGCAAGATATATGTAATTTTGCTTGTCTATCCAAGAAGGAAAAGACAATCAAAGGTAGGAACCTTTTTCAAGGCAGCTATGACCAAAAGGTTCTTTTCGTACATGTGGAGGATAGTTAACTACTTGTGACGCAGCTATGTTTGTTTCGTTTTGTTAAATGCGCGCTCATCAAGGTAGCATGAACATTGGAGCTCTGATTTTTCATCCGAAACTACCCTTGAAAAGAAATACCGCATGAAGCCGCAGGACGAAGATAGAATTAGGGTCAGAACCCTACTTATAGTCAAATTGTCGGGCATAATGATCAACAGATTTTCTTGGAATTCATCAGGGCTCAACCTAATCATTTCAAAGCAACTTGATGATAATTTAAACATTGGTGTCATGCTAAATTATTGCCCTGACCAATTTATAACTCACTAATATTCTGTTTCGTCTTAGTTCCAATAGTTCAATTGCAAGATGAATAAAGCCCACTTCTAGGGTACTCATTTGTTTTGACTTCCATCTATTTCGTCCGTGCTACCTTACTTGAGGGAGTGAGAATTCTCCCAGTATAACAATTTATTCATATTATAATTGAAATGTTGGAACTAAAAATAAGAAAGAACACTTAACGTGAAAGTGCTTCGAAAATTTTGACTTAAAACGTGAAAATGTCGTTGGTTCAGACATCACACAGGAAAGGACGTACACTTATTCCGGAGGCTAACACCACGCAAGTAGGCAAACTATCCTCAGAATATTGTAATACTCTGGACTTTAGCCTTAGCTATTGCCTCCCTTGAGAGTACATTTAAGAAACATTATAGTTTGAAGACCTGCACAACCAAATTCAAAGCCCTAGACGTAGGTAACGCATAGATATTCCACCAAGCTTAGAAATATTTCGCTTAAGGGCTTGCATGGAAGTTCAGCCACAACACTAACTGAGCCTCGCAGCTACGTGAAATTAAAGTGCTTAATAAATACCCCGATTTTTTGTGCCACTGAATCCGCGCTTCAAGAAAGACGCGAAGGCAAGGGGATACGTTATATAAATGCATCCTATAGTATCCCTAATTCACCTGGCCATGCCGTATAGCGAGACGTTCACGACAGATATTTTAGACAATTGCATTTATTGCCTACCGCCAAACGGCATCCTATTCTGTGGACTGTCAATTACCAACGACTTTTGTTGCCTCGAAAGCAGCGTCACGCGTTATCTAACAGAAGGTCAAATAATCATTAGTAAATCTGACCCTAAGAGTCCATTATAATCGTCGAATTTCATACCTGCGCGGTGGAACTATTATTCCTTCGAGAACGAGCAAAAGATTTGTGTTTGGTGTTATATGCCGCTGCCAAATCTAACGAGAGCGCGGATCAAGGCCCTTATCTTCTAGAAAGCTGTTCTGGCCTTACTTGCCGATAGTGTTCGCGTGGGGTGGTTTGATTGAAGAATAACTCCCTATATTATCTCAGTTCAAAGGTAGACGTCTCAGTTCACCTCAGCACCACAGCAGTTTATCTTCCACAGTTGCGCTAGACGGTGGGTGAGGCCTCGTTAGCTTTGGACAGCATCTGCCGTCCTCATGCCGCTTTGGTTTGTAAAGTTTTTATAGGCAACCGATTCTCCTGATCATCGCCTAGTCATTCATGAGGGAATTAATGGCATATATACCGTGAAGGCCTGTAATTTGGAGCTGATCGTCTGCTAACTTCGCAACTAGTTCTCAGTGAAAATTCTTCTGCCCTTTGCCACCTGCGGACGAGCAAAGTAGCTCGCGGCTAGATAGTGATACAGACGCCAGCTTACCGGGAAATTTGAGCATGAAAGTATGCAAATTCTCTTTAAAACCTAGAGAAGTGTCTACGATGTAACTATCTCTACAAAAATACCGCACAACCAAGTGGGTGCTCGTGAAAATGGCTTACCTTAAGTGCACACCCAACCCCCGATGTTGGCCCGAACATTCAAGGCATATGAATATTCCATAGGTAACGCTGACCCATTGAGGATTTGCAGTACCGCATTCGAAGCAGAACTAATGAAAAAATTCAAAATAATGAAACTTAGATAAAGTCCACAGATCGACTGCCAAGTAAGTTTAAAAGATCAGAATAGAGATACAGTTATGAATTAGACTGCCTTATGCAAGTTTAAATGTGACTGACGAACCAGCCCCCGATAACAGCAATCATAAAAAGCATTTGATAGTTCATTAACCAAGCACGTGTGAATAAACCGATACCAGATGAACAACGCTGACAAAGATAAGGGAGACTAAAAAAGTCATTGCTGGCTTATTAGCCATCACTAGCCAGTCATACCCAACCCATATGTTGCACCACCACAGCGTTGAACATATAATCAACAGGGTACGGGTTCAAGCCTCGGGTGGCTCAACACCTGAGGTTAGTATGGATGGCTGATGACGACTAATAAGCCAGAAATGGTCATTCCAACCTCTCTTGTCTTTATCGGTATTTTTCATCTGATATCGGTTTATTCACGTGTTTGCTCTATGAACTAGTGAATGCTTTTAATGATTTGCAGTTTTCTGGGTTCGGTCCGGCCAAAACAGAGATTCCTAATAACGAAAAAAATGCGAGTCATAGCAGCAGATTGCCAAGTCTCACGCATATAATTCTGACATTTAAGCCAAGAACGACGGATATGACATAAGCAGGGGAGATGAGGAGCGTTCAATGTATATCGATTCGTTAGGTGATCTTTAGGACAACTTTAACCACTGCACGTTCTACGGCTGACGGAATGCGGATTGTTTGTGTGCAGCGAGCGGTACAGGTGTAGCAAACTCAGTCATCGTGCCGAAGCCCATCTATGGTTATCTTCAAATTGTTTTACATTGTGTGCATTATTCAACAAAGATGAGGTGAGTGCATCGCAAGGAATCCTCATTACAACACAACTCAAGCAAGGTCGACACACATTACACATTAGGAACAGCGGCAGTCCTAATCAATAACAACCTAAAAACTATTGGTGCGAATGCAGTTGAGTTCTACTGCAGCTTAGCTTGTGGAGTGAGATTTTTACGAAGTTCAGAGCAGCAATTATTAAACCAAAACGATCATAAGATGCATAATTTGAGGTTTCCTTTTGGCAAGAGCAAATAGGAGATTGAATTGAAATCCGAAGAAAGTAATCTGATATTAAGTAAGTTAGCTTTTTCCAGTTAGAGAGAGGGTAAAACAGCACAATAAAGAATAATAATACGGATAACCAGATGTTGTGAGGCAAAGTCTGTTAGTCAGCGACGTTGAGGCTCAAATAATGTGAATTCAGTAAGGGAATTTGCACTTATTTGCTCGACTCAATCTTGATGCCCCTATATTATTTTGAAAAGAACTAAATAACTTAGCTTGGCACGTCCTGGAGTTAAAAAATCGTACGCTCTCTTTTCTAATGAACGGGCCGAGTACCATAGGATACTGGGTTCATTTCCCATTTTTAAATTTAATTGCGTTGATTGTAAGCGATAAAAAACGGAACACCCGTTAGTAAACAGTAGTTAAAGAGATGAATAAAATAAAGTTATAAAATTCAAGTCAATCACGAATCTCTGTGTGCTAATAGCGCCTAAAGGAACCCCATTGGGCAAATTATAAAAATTCATCATCAAATCAATACGTAACAAATATTCGGTTGGCCATTATGCTTTAATTGAGAGAATGGAAAATAACCCACGTTGTTCTCATCTTTTCGTCGCACTTCTGCCAAGGTATGCCGAGTTCTTGGACTAGCCATTAGAATTTATCAAAGGCATAAAACGGCCTTAGTGCCCTTGATGGGACGGTGAACGTCTCATCAACACGAGCAAGCTGTCTCAGATTTTGTCGGCGTATCGATTCGGCTTCCACAAGTTTAAGAATAAACTCAGAGAGTTTTTACTAAAATCTTTAAGTTTTTCAAAATTAAAGTATTATCTTACCGTTAATCATTAAACAATCAATATGATAATGTGTGGTGAATTCAAGTAGACCTGATGGTGAATAAAACCATTAGCCTGGAATCTCCGCGGCGAAGTATGATTACCTTGGTTATCTGCAGGCAGTAAACAATTTTATTATTAGTCGAGACGCGATGGAGCCGAAATTGTGCAGAGAAGGAGGACGCTTTATTCGGTATGGCTGCTCTAGAAAAAAAAAAGAATTAAGATGAACAATATTTCCTTGCAGATATTTCGCGCTCTTCAGGGCAACATCTAGCCCAAGCCCGACATCATCTTTGCTTGAAAAACCTAGATGTGTTAACCAGATTTGGATAATGAAGGATCTAGTGAGAAAAAGAAAATGGCTTACGTTTTATTGCATTCAATAATTTACTTTTTGGAAAATGCACACTCCACAACATAAAACCTCTATGCTCTCTTGAGAAAAAAAGTTGCGAAGTTTTTTGTTCTGTCCCAATTCCAGTGATTTTCAGCAGAACAGATGTAGAGGGTAAGATGGGATTTGGAGAGCTTACTTGGAGCTATAGCATAGATAACTGTAATCAATTGGAATGTACTGCGTAATAAATGATGGTTTTGCATACTTAAATGGAGAAAGAGTAAATTGCCTTCAGAAACGAGTCCTCTCAACAGATGTGGTTATGTGCGTACCATGGTCAAATCATACGCTGTCTTAACTCTGTTCGCAGGTTAAAAACACAGGCGAACAAAACCGAAAATGTAATGGCGAAAATTGCATCGTAGACAGCCTGTGGTACAATTTTGTACGTAAAGATGTGTCCTGGTTCCAATCAAAGTTCATTTGAACGCTGAACAGCAGATTCAAACAGCGGGTTCCACAGCATCTTCCACTGTCCTTACTGCTGCTTATTTCAAACAGTTTATTTGCGGGAAAATCAAGATTGATTTCCAGGGAATAACGAATATATGCAGGATACTTATCGCTAAAAAACATTGTTCTGGACCACAAGCATTGAATATAAATGGCTATTATTTACATTCAGTGCGCTCAGTTGGATATCATTATAATTCTGGTAGTTATATGCTCCATTGAGTTTCACCGCTTCACAGCGAAATATGCAGATTCATTAGTAGAAAACTCAGCTATCTATTTTAATATTCTCATTGTACGACCGAATTTTACAAGATAAGCGCTCTTGCACTTATAAACTGTGTTGGATTTTATTTTAACTACAGTTCATATGATTGCAGACTAAGGGCTGAAGCATTTTTGTAAGCTTTATATATTTAAGATATTCAGGTTTCAGCACTCATTTAAACCGTAAACTTCAAAAAAAGAGTGCTTTGTGCAAACTGCAATTAATTCGTTAAATTACGCTAACATTTTAAATTTAACATGCTTTAATTTTGTCCATTGCACGACTGTTTCCGTACGCCATTCGGGTTTCAAGGTCACGTGGGCCGACCTAGTCGACTTTATACACGTCCTATTTTTAAAAAACGGCGGTATTTGTTGGAAATAGTTAAAACAATTAATAATTTTTTAATCATGCATTAATCGTTATAGTCCATAAGTTAGGACATTTCTGAGCTATTTATTGAAACTTAATTTTTTGTACCAAAAGAAATATATTTAAGTGTAACCATGGAATCCAAGCCCAGGTAGCCCCAAGGATCGATGATTACCTAGGTCAAATAATAGATATCAAAGTTATCTGTATATATTTTTAAAGCCTTGGTATGATGTGGCTTCGTCGTTTTGTAAGAATGAACTTTGATTTTTAAATAAATATAAATCCAGTTTGTTTTTGAATGTACCTGTCCTGTCCACCCGTATAATGTCCTCTGGGAGTCCGTTCCAGGCATCGACAACTTGTTGCGAAAAAGAGTGGCTACGAACATCCAGTTGGGTTACGTTTCCTCAATTTTGAGCACACACACGTGGGCTAGTTGCTGTGGTAAATGCGAAAATATTTCGAAGTGTAGAGCACAGTTTTGATTCCTCACGAGCCAGTATGTCTTTTTGAAATCTCCTCGAACCTATGTGTCCTCAAACGGGAACGGTTAAGCTCGTCAAGTCTACATTTAAATGATAGAGATTTAAGGCCCTTTGCTACTTTTTTTGCCCTTTTATGAACCCTTTTTAGAAGTTTACATTCTTTTTTCAGCCACGGTCACCACGCCTGAACTCCATTTTCCAGATGTGAACGAATTAACGTCCCGTATACTTTTCCAAATGCTTCCTTATCGATATCAGCATATGTAATTTTAATGGCAAACAGGACAGTGCACGCCCTTTTGGCTGGCCTGTCACATTGATTGAAGGGTTTTAGAGAAAACGAAATGGTGATTACTAGGTCTTTTTTTCGTATAAATCTTCCGTCAAGGAAGAATTGATGGGCGTCACCCATCGCGCTTAACTTCTTTGTTTTAAGCCGCAGTGTGACACATATCGCAAGGTTGAACTTCATCAGTCATTTTTTGGTCCACTCAGATAGGCAGTTGATTCCTTCTTTTAAAGTATGTTCATCATTACTCTAATTGATGGTTGCCATATCTTGAAGGTGTCTCTAAACATGGCTCACTTGTCTTTTAATAAATTTATACAATCATTGACATAGATTAAGCAAATAAATGGCCCAGGAACGGAGCACTGATGTACAGCATGCACAACCGGCACCGAAATTTATTTCGCATTGCCACAGCACATGGACTGTGACCGGTATATAAAGAGGTTTCCTATTCAACAACATATGTTTCCATTACCCTCTGCAGAGTCAATCTTCGCAGTTACTTTTTCGTTCCCTCATTTCAAACATCACTGCCACATGCACAGTGTCTTTGGTATCGACTGTTTCCATCCAGCTTTGCATCGTTTAAAAACAATTTCGTTACGCACAATCTTCTCCTATGAAAATGGTATTGTGCATTGGATAAGAGGTTGGGGGTTTCTAAATAAATTTTAAATACTTTTTGATGATTCTTTCAATAACCTTGCAGCACAAGGAGATCTGGCTGACGGGTCTGTAGCTGGTAGCAAGTGCACGGTTTGCGCTTTTTCAAGTGATGTAATGTGGGATGTTCTCCATTATCTGGGAAGAATTCCTGTGTCGAACGATTGCTGGCACAGAAAAAATAGCGTTATGGCCAGATCTCGAGCAATTTCTCAAAACAAGTTTGCTGGAATCTCATATTTGACTGGAGGTTTACATTCCTTTAAGCTTTTTACTTTTTCAAATATCTCTTCTTCTTGAAAAAGAATATACTGAGTACTTTGTGATCCGATAGTTTCGTAATCAGCTGGAACGAAAACAGTTTCTCTGTTAAAAACCGACTGAAAGGCCTGAGATAAATTATCAGCTTCGTTTTTACTTTCTGTTTTCTTGAAACCATTATCGTCACTCATAACCGGATCGGGTTCTTGTTATGTTTGCGCTTTTTTATGAAGCTACCGGGCAATTTGGGATTTCGAAAGCTCAGTGGAGCAAATTTCTCTCAAAATCTCACCGGCTTTTGGAGATCAAGACTTTCCCCTTGTTCCTTTTAACAGTTTATGCTTGAAAGGTTGCGCTTTCGTTTTTCTACAAAAGTTCTTCCATACCCTTCTTTTTTGTAATCTGTTTTTTGGTCACGTATTAGCCACTGAGGTCGGTTGGATATATTAGGCTTTCATAAGGGACAGTGGCACCTCATTAGATGCAACAATGGCTCCTTAAATAAATTCCAGTCCTATGTGATGTTTTTGGACAGAAGAAGAGCCCAGTCTATTCGTGATGCCCCAGCTCTCATTTGGTTAATGTCTCATGCCATATCTTTGGTCTCAAAATATTAAATTATTGAAGGAAACATGAGAAACTGGGCCATCAGGACACCTCAAGGAATTTCGTTGCCAATGAATTGCGGTCGAAAATGGGTTCCAAAGACAAGTAAGAACTAAAAAATCCAGAAATATTCGGCAGGCAGAAAATAAGCCTAATATTTTATTCCATCATGTGAATACTCGACCAAAATCATTGATTGATTCGCAGTACCTTAAAATGAAAAATTTTTGTAGAAATAGCTGAAAATAGTTAGAAAGCCGAACGTTTGGCTTCAGTTTCACTGTATCTACAGTGATAGTGTAAAAGCCCGTCCAGTACTTAAATTTATTATCTTCCCGGCATATTTCATGAATAGTGAGCTGCAGAATCTAAAGCATAATGTCATCGGGTGCAGGCACTTTACCGACCAAGTTGCTGAGATAATTGGCTAGCGTACTATCTAACCCACAAGCAAATATCTTCCATTCGTAAGTTTAAATAGGCAGACAACCATCCGAATATAATATAACGAACATCTACCCGAGTTACAAAGATTGGATTTGAACTTATGTCAAACATTATTGGCACGTCATCCTTACTCGTATTTACTTTAAATAAATGGAAAGTACACGTGAAAAGGTGACAATAAAGTGCTTAGAGGAAACCTACTTACTTGAAGTGCTCCAGCGTGGTTGCAGACAAAGTTACCCTCGTCTTGCAAGTTTATTGCTGATATGGATCGCATATTTTCTCATAATTAGATAACAAACCGTGTGAATTGATGCCTCTAACTTAACCCCTATCGCCATTATAAGTGGTGTCTCCCAAGGCCTAGTTTTAGCGCTGCTCCATTTCCTAGTCTAGATTTTCGCCTTCGTCGGCCATGTGGGTTTCAGGAACGACCTGTTTGCTGAAAACGTTAAACTGTGAATGGCCATCAGATGTGAAGCCAACAGGAACGTACTTAAGAGAGTTTGAAATGAATATGCAGCTGGTCAGCTCATTTGCTCTTAAATTTTAATGTTAGTAAGGGTGTGTTCCTAAGACTCCGTATTAGAAGGACCAGTGAGGAGGAGGAATCTTTCGGATTTTCTCTGAAGATTCGGTGGGAATTTGAGTGTCGTTCAGGTAAAATGCCCTTGCGTTGTCAGTTTTAAGGTAATTAGCTGAACGTAGGTGGAGAACGGAACACTTCTGCAGTTCTCAGACCATTTTTGTAGTCTGCGAAGATTATTTCCTTCTGATGCTTCGGATGCTCAGTTTATATAAAAGGCGCTGATGGGGCATGCTGTCAAATGCTTTGCTGAAATCGATGTACACTACATCTCCTTCGAAACCCCCTTCTAAAGCACTGCTCTAGACTTCGAGCAAAGTCAGCAGGTTTGAAAGACAGGAGCACTTCCACCAAAATCCATGTCGAAAAATCTGTAAGACATCATGTTCTTCACGAAATTTTAACATAGTACTCTTTAAAAGGACTTCCATTCTTTTACAGTTAAAGCAAGTCAAGCTTATAGACCTAAAGCTCTTTTCTGCTATCTTCCTCCCTCCATTATATAAGAGAACGACGTTGGCTGTATTCCACAACGAAGGCAACATCTCTGTTCTCAATGACAGCTCGAATAGAGATGAAAGAGGCATTGCTAGCTTGGTCAATAGTTCTTTGCATATCAGCCCAGGGATCCCATCCGGCCCAGGAGACTTATCTGGCTTGAGGTGGTCGAGGACTTGCCTGACTCCTTCGACTGAAAGGGCTACGGTTTCAATGACAGCCGTATTCTCATCCAGTACAAGTTCCGGTTTGTCATCAAATTATTCCACTATAAGCGGCAATCTAAAAAACTGGGATATTAGTGGTACTTTCTGCGGTCCTTCCACTAATATGTGCCTAAGGCTATCCTGTAAACTCGAAATTTCGTCCCGGTGCTTCCGCCGGCGGTGGATGTACCCATTAACCTTCAACGGGCATATCGTGGCTGTTGTTGTCAGTTGACACTGGAAGGTAGTTATAGAAATTTGTATTTGCTTAAAGCATTCATTTCTTTGCTCTTTATATTGTTCAAATGATATGCGATTTTGAAGATGCAAGCAGTTTTAGCAGTTTCAGTTTTGTCTTTATACTTCTTTTTACCGTCGGATTGATCCACAGAGGTCAGGCACATGCTACTTTTGTCTTTATTGGACAGTGAACTTCAATTAGGTGCCCTATACTCCCTAGGAAATACTCTAAGATTTCATCGCTATGGGTCATATTGATAACTAGGTTTCTATGGAAGCAGCACGTCTTACTTCGTCCAAAGCGCCTTTCCAAATGTTTCTGCGCCTCTTTATTTACGATTGGGGAGCCAGGAGAGAACATGTGTAGGTAAACGCATTATTCTCCCTTAAACCTAGTGCGGTTGTGAGTTCAGTTCTATTATGACTCCTTATTATTTACTGAAAATAAGATCTTAACAATCTGATCGTCGAAATTCTCTCAGCCTGGTTCCGCACTCTTTTTGCCGGTTGAAATATTCATCCAGGGAATATTGAGGTAGTTTTTAGTCGAATGACGTTGTTGTGCCCTTTAATGCGGGACTTTTCCAATCTATTTCAGATGCGTTGAAGTCAACAAGGAGCACAATATTACTTAGCTGGCATATAAATTTCTTTGAGTTTAGAAGTTCCCCGTCATAACATTCATTAGAGCTAGGACACCGGTAGACAACGCATAGGTATAGCGTTGGCAACTTTTTGATTCTAATTTTACAAAAAAATATTTCATACCTTTGTTTTAATTAATCAGAAATTTCCCTCTGACGAAAGGAAAGCTCCTGGGTTACACAAAGTGCCACGCCTCCGCCCCTACGTTGAAATCGGTCACAATGGAGCATATGGTGGCCCCCAATGCTGACTTCGCTTTGCCCTATTTCTTTAGGCAGCCGCATATCTGACAATGCAATTATGTGCAGTTTCTACTCAGAGCCAAGATATTTGAGCAAATCGAGTTTGTTGAATAGACTTTGGCAGTTGGTATAGTATATTTCGAGACATTGGGCACTAGTGCTTCTATTAACCTCGAAAGTGGATATTTTTCTATTGGTTAAGCTATCAGCCTAACTTATTTTGGCTAAAAAAATCTCTTTTGCGTGAATTATACGCACCTCTCCTATTTCTAGGTGTGTTTTGCCATTCTTTCCTTTGCTTTTTCTCTTCGTTTATCAGTTGGATCCTTTTCATTCGTTTGTTCAGTTCGTAGTTCGGTTGAAAAAAAACACCAGCATACATAACCCGCAGAGACGACTTTCTTTGTAGCAAGAGTTGTGCCTGTGATTCGGTTTATAAATGACCTTTACGGGTCATAGCCGAGGGTTTAGACCGATGGACAGCTGAACGTTCCCCTTTCGATATGAGTTCAAAATGTTTCTCGACTTGACGTCTCTTAACAATGCTGTAACATAAACCTGAAAAAAAAGACCAAGGTCATGTTTAACTTTCTCCCTGAGAATTGCTGCCGGTGATTCTGGGACTCATTTTATAACTGTATTTCGTTTGTGATTTAACCAAGTGCCGGCTGTTTTCACTTCAAATATTTAAACTGACGGAACTTTCGTTCCCAGTTCTTTCAATCCACTTACTCTGGAAAGACTGGCCACAGAGCCCGCAAAGTTCAAATTCGTGAATGATTTGGTCAAAATTGTGTTGGTTGTACTTTATTTTAATTTACTGTGTTGCTTGTTGCCCAATTTAGCCTCCGTTTTGGTAGATGTCTCCCCTGGATTTGTTGGCTGGGTTTTCGTTCACATGGTGTCGTTCGGTATAATTGGGAGCTTACATCGGCCTTTAGGAAGCAACTTGGCAGTCGCCTTCTGCTTTTGTATGTGCTTGCATGTGGCCTTGTTAGACGCTGGTTTTGCGAAAGGTACTGGGTTATATGGTTTGCTGCACTACCCTGAGTCTTCTAGACTTTAAACTGTAATCCTGACGAGTCCAGAGATTTTTGCAAGGACTTTGTTCTCTGTCGCTTCGGGTTCCGCATGAGGTGGTATTCAGTGATTTCAGTTGTGGGTAGGCCGATTTCGCAACCGTTTCCGTGCCCGTTTTATACTCGGCATCTGCTGGCGTAATCTTGTTGTCCTTTATCAGCACTGCTAATATCTCTGGGAGAAAGTCGAGGCTTCCCTCTGAACGTCTTTCTCGATTGGCAATATCAAGACACCTATCGCAATATGCATGTGCAAGCAGAGTTACTTCGTTAGTGTTCGGTTCTGAAGCAGTTGGTGGAAGACTGCAACTTTCTTCCTGACAGGTGGCCTTGGTTTTGCTACGTGTCACTAGAAGCGATGGTAATATTTCTAGAAGAGCTTGCACAAAATAAGCAGTGAGTTGTTTTCATAAGCTAACAGGACCATGTTCCTTAGAGCATACATTAGCGGCTTGGTGTTCGGGACTTGATACGGTAGTCAAGTTGTGACGACGCTCGACTTTTAGGGATGAGGTCGAAGGTTCTTATCCATCCGACGCCAAACATCCTTTCTTCTCTTGCAGAGTTGGATCGTACACACTTACGTTACCCATGCTCCTGATGAATATATATATATAGTCACCAGAAGGATGGGTAACGTAAGCGTGATATCAATAATTTCTAAGCCTGCACTGTAACCTATTCCAATGAAACAAATGTATCGGGAAGAGGTGCGTTTGCTCATAGAATTTAAATATTTAAACCTTTTAGAAGCGTAGAGCGACTCAACCTTTTTCGCAACGAGTCCTACCACTGTTGCAAGCAGAGTCAAGAGGCACCGCGGTGTTGTTTTGAGAACGAGTGAACGTCAAAGCTTGTGCCGCTCATTTGGATAACCTCCAGAGCGTGGTATAATCCACCATTCAGTTCTATGGTGAAAACCCAGGATTAGTCTCAATTCAAATAGATATTTGCGAAAAACTAAATAAAAGTGGCGCACTAACCAACGACTGCATTACGCATTCAGCTTGTACACCCTAATGATAGGGTTGGATATCATGATAAAAAAGAAGGCTTATATAAGATCCCACGCAAGGCCTGTGATAGTGTATATTGTGGACAAATGGGAAAAGGCGCCTCCACACGCATCCACGAACATTAACTAGCGGTCAAGAGGCGCGACTATTTGTCCCAATTGGCCATGCACAGCCTTAGTACAGGACACACCTTAGCCTATGACATTATCCGCATCGTCGGAGTCTGCCACTCTAAAAAAGGCCGAGGATTTCTTGAGGCAATGCACTGCGATGAGTTATGCATCAATCGGCCCATTGAGTTAGATGCCGCGTACAAAAACCTCAGGGAAAAGAGGAAGAGACGAGAGCCAATCAAAATAGACTGATGCACAGGGCAGCCGCTTATGGGCGCATTCAAAAAACGACCATTGCATTTTTAAGCACGTTTGAAATGGTAACTGTTTTTTGCACATTAACTCAAGTCTGACGACGACCTGGGGAACCAGCGTCGAAAATTTACCATTAAAGTTTACTATTTTCAGAAAAACCTATTTACTTGTTATTATAATTCTTGGGATGCCTGCCTTCCACTGCACTGCACAAGGCATATGACGTACTGATGATCGATAACAACCATAAAACAGCTGGCTGCGTCCTGCCTGTTGTTCCCTCAGCAACATACCTTTATATATATATATATATATATATATATATAAACAATCGAAGCCTGGCACATGGAGCCTACGTCGATCAACCGTTGTGTCGCCCTTCCGGCAGCCTACCAGACCCTCCGGGCGCAGCTCATCGAACTTAAGAGCAATCACGGAATTAGGCCAAACGTGAATTCCACCGCGGGAGAACCTAGGTCGGATATGCACCTTACCACGCCACAATTCGGGGCCGACGAAGGCGCAGTCATGATAACCGCCGCATCAATTACTATCCCGACAGACGAGGAGACATGCCCTCAGGACACAAACATGATTATCGACCCAGGGCGCCAATTAAGGTCAATGCGGACCCAGACAATGGCCGCCCCCCTTAACGAGAGACATGTAAACTGACAGCAATTTCCTCTTCCCCCCTTCTTTACCCTGATGACTACAGGTATGCTTTCTGTGTGTATGCCGGCAAAGAACGCAAAAGCCAATTAAGGACTCCTCACCCCGTCCTCCTGTAGTGTACACTGTTAAGGTAAACCCGTACAATCAACCCTGTGTTATAAAATGGCTATCACGCCCTAGGAATACTGTGAGACGCGGTACGATACTCACCTCTGACGATGGAAGCTTGTATGCTTTTGAAACGTCAGGACAATACACATATAGTACCTGAGATCGCCTTTTCTTCTCATATATATATATATATATATATATATATATATACGCTCTTCACTGCACAGTAGAGTATTTGGTTTGAGTACATCAATGCTCCAGCGAAATTTGTGCGATCCCAATCATCTGTAACTAAATGGATGAATATCAGTATAGTTGATTAATTTGAAACAGTATGAAGTTACATAAACAAGTGTTACTGCAATCTGAGAAGCAGTATCATAATAGTAATTGTTTATTAAAAATGCATCTAGAAAACATGGAATGGGTGGTATTATAGTTCATACCGATTTACCGATCTAACTTTCTTTTAATGATCTCTACGTATGACAATAAAACGATATCTGCAGGCATGATATTCCAAGATTTGAACCTTCTGTTAGAGAATAGAAACGTTTGCGTGTCCAGTATGGCCTCAGTCAGACGTAGATCGAATGGATGACCTTGCAGTGTCGTTGTAGCCGCTAATTCTTAGAAGTCTCCAATAACTCACGGAATCATTGCCAATCTTTGGCTATGTTGCCGGATAAAGTGGATTTCCAGTTTATGTGCTTTATTTTAACCTTCAATTGGCTAAACTCGCCATGGCAAATATTTCTTTGAAATCTCCCCATCCATCAAAACCTCAACTGGAAAAGCAAGAAGTTTAGCCGGTAGATGACGAAAACTGTGTATCCATCTGTTTAAGGACCTCATACTCCTGGAAAATAGATCACTTAAATAAAAAGGAAAAACGCGAACTGACGAATCAACAGAGCCTGTTTTTTATGCTTCTTTTGCATTCATTCCGAAAAAGAACTTCTTCAAACCTACGCGTGTATCTGATTATGCGTGGCAGCGTTTTGCACGTTTTACTAACACTAGCAACAATGCTGATGTCATCGGTTCTGCACTGATACCCAGGTTAGCATTGGAGGAGGAAAGTTCAATGAACGTACGTTTTTAATTATTCATGCATTGGTTTGCACAGAAGTATTTGTCGAAGTAATGCGGCTCTGGCTATAACAGCCACTGACCAGTAGTCATTGGCAGGGTGTTTAGATATATCGAGGATAAATATAGTCTAATTTTGTAACGAAAATAGTGAAGAAGGTTTCTGACATTTAATTCTGCTTCTGTATCATCGCTACGGCCTGACGGGAATGGTTTGGGTCAGGCAAGCCATAGAGCTTTTATGAAGCCTTCTACGATTCCAAGACAGGGTTAGCTAAAGGTAGGGACACTGCCTCTGCGATTACAACTATCAGCTGGCACCGGAACTTGGGGCCTCACCTGCACTTTCTAGATGTTGCAAAGTGATTGGTTGAGTCAGGTCATGTAACCGCTTGCGTAGGCGTTATTCTCCCAGACAAAGTGCAAATTAGAAATTCTAACCTGCATACTATACTTAAAAGATATCAGCACGCACCACTTGCAAGTAACTAAATACACCCCAACTTAGCCGAAATGAAGCGGGTTCGTCATTGCGTTGGTAGTTGATTAATGGACGCGTCGTTGGAAAAGACTTTGGGTACGCCAGCACAGGTGAGTCGGAAATCACTTGCTAATGATGGCGAACTGAACCTACAGTGTGGCCATTCTTGTGCCTCTGTGTCTTTGCAAAAACCTTTCGCTGGTTGATTGCTAATCGCTGTGAGTGCTTCTGTGTACGTTCTGGACAGAGAGTGTCTAACCAAAATAACAAGGCCCTTATTCAGTTCAGAAGGTACTACTTCTTAAGTCACCTCAAATTACCAGCTTAAGGAAAGATCGGAGGCTTGTTCACTACTGCACGTGAAATCTGACCTCTCCTGTTATTTAGCTCATCGTCTGATGCAGAATCGTAACTATTCCAGCTACGGCGGACCTCAATTTTGAAATATTTTTACTTGGCGTTAAGTATCCCTGGTACTGAACGGTGAACTTTGGTATACAAGTGACGAGATTTCTAAGATGGGCTTAATACCCAGACTGCTTGTTTGCGGTCCACATTTTTGATGCAGGAAATTTTCACAAGAAGATATAAGCAAGCAGTTAAAATAAGCTTTTTATTGATAATAAATGCTCATATTCCCAGTTACGGGCTGGTAAATTGGCGTAAAAAGGAAATATATAGTTCATGAAATGTACGATAAGTTTATTCCGGTCCTGAACTTTATAAAAAAACCTGTGTTGAAGGCGTTGTTGGAAAGCATATAACCATAAATACAGTAGAATGACCGATTTTTGGGCATTTCAAGGGCCATAATTACTTTTGCCTTTACTCAAAATTAAGAGGGACGAAAAGTGACGTTGAACACATCGCGCATCTTGTTTAATATTAACGTTGATGGTCAGTTTAAACTTACTCCGAAAAGGAACAAGTACTCCATGGATTGAGGTCAAAATTTTGATCCTAGATCATAGTTGTATTGCACGGAAATCAATCTCAAGGACAGCCAGTTTGTTGTTCTGAACTTTGTACTCTTTTGGGTATCCAGCTCCAAGGCTTTAAAAGATCGCTTGAAAGTGAGAAATTTTGTATTTTTTCGACTGTACGTTGGCTGCTCAGTTCGGTTCAATTTTATTAAGGGCAAACCCGTTTAAAATTTCTATTGGTATCAAAAAGTCCAATAAAATTCATGAATACGTGAAGAAACATGAAAAGGAGATTGTTTGCATCATTGAATGCAACAAGCAGGTGGTTGTGTGAAGAATATAAAAATGCACCAAAACGCGTACTTAATATGTGAAAGTAGCAGACTATGTGTGATTTCAATATACGGTTGTTGGAGTGGGTGTGTGCGTATGGCTGGCATACAAGCAGGCTGATGCTTATTTGAGTTTGGCCTAAAACTAACCCCCACATGAGGAGCCAACATCTGCAGCCAGAGAGTTTCAAGCTGCCACCACTCTATTACTGATAGCAAACCTGTGTCCAAGCTAGATAAGCGGAAAGGGTTGAGGTTCGACCGTTTGTTTTCCTGGGACAGTGCCCACAGACCTTTGACTATTTTTGTCGCTGGCCTCTTAACCTTCTCTAAGACGGTAAAGTCCCTTCCGTTCGAAGGTCTGCATGCCTGTATAGCGTTTTCTAGATGAGGCTGCATCGTTGTGTCAAATATATGCAACTGCCTCTGCTTATGGTTTCGAGAGAGAATCCGAAACGTCAGACTAATAAAGCTCTTGTTCCAGGGATCGTGTCTCCTTCTTCGTGTTTCAACAATTTTGGAGAAGCTACTTCGAACCCCAAAAAGGGCTTACCTGATGAATTGCAATATATTTCAGGCCGACTTGGAAACATTCATGGATGTTATGGTTAGTTTGAGTGAAAACGTAATCTACCAACCCAAGTCCTATTGACTACTAACTGGTTGCAATAGTGTACCGTTTAGAAAGTAAATCCTCAGACTAGAGACACTACAGCTGCCTATTCGACGAATGTTGCACTTGCTTACATTGAAGGACATAGGCCGGCGCCTTGACCAGTCCTTGAGCCGGTTCGAGTTTGCTTGCAGATGGTCTTCGTCTGCCACATTGTGCAAAATATCCCACAATTTTATCTCCCCAATGTGCAGGATAACATCACGGTTTATGGCCCTGACGCAGCCATTTACTAAAACAGGAAATAACGTGGCGCTGAAAACGGAGCCCTGTAGAAAGCCACTTACCATGGTTAGGTCGGAAGACTGCTGGCTGCACTGTTTCGGACCATCCAGTTAAAACGTTGTGGACCATACAAGGCCGCTTCCACGAATTCTCCCGCTGCACACTCTCTGCAGGAGTCATTGGCGAAGAACGCCGTTGAAAGCCTTTTTGACGTCAATGTAGATGGTGCACACCATACTGCCTGCATTGCGTTCTTTGGTTCAGCATTCAACTGAAAAAAGCATATTCGTAAGACATGACCTAACACTGCGAAAACCTTGTTTGGTATCAGAGTGAAGGGGATGCTGTTCAAGAAATTGCATCAATGTTTACTTGTTTATTTTCCCCATGTTTTGGAACAAATAAAACTAAGAAGCACCCACCTGTTTTTATTCGAAATTGCTCGAACTCCAATCTTAAACAGCGGAGTAACGGTTGCGCGCTTCCAATCGGGTGGTAGGCACCCAGTAGCAAATGATGCCTGGAAGAACAAGGCTAGTGGCTTGGATATTTAAAATGCTAACCCATTTAAGAGCTTGATAAGGATTTCATCCGAGCCTGGAGAAGTCACTTAATTAACTCTTTCCAAATGGTTTATTGGATAAAGAGGATCTTTTCGATGGAAGGGGCTTCCGCGTTGTCATAATTTGGTGTTAACGTGGGTTCTCTGGTAAATGCAGCATTAAAAACCTCAGAGACATGCTCAGCCTAATCTTTGCACATCTTCAGCAGTTGGCAACAGGGCGATTGGATCCCTATTCCGCGTACTGTGCCTTGTATAAACGTAGAGGACTTCGGGATTAGCCTCAGAATGGTTCAACAGAACCATTTCGACTACATACCCATCTCTGGTGATCAGACTTTTAACCCAGTTTCTCGGTAACATGCAAGTGTTGAGTGTTTAAGGTGTCCTATCAACGAGGTACCTTTGTTAGAAATGCCTCTTCTTGGAAACATCCTTCTTTACAGATTGAGTCACCCAGTGAGGTCTGTTCGTAGGTATTTTTTGTATGATTAGTCAGTGGCTGGGAAAGAAGCGTTCAACTTTCTATTTAAATTGATTCTGTAGCTCATCAATATCATCGGGGAGTTTCAATGCCCAGTCAAGAGGACAAAGTTTAATTCTGCATCTGTTCCAAATTGCCGCCACATGTTTGATTGGAGATCAGGCATTTGGACGGGCAATGAAAAAAGGGTATATTTTCACGTGAGAAATACATGGTCATCCTTACGAAACGGGGTAAACCAGGCACTTCCTAGAATAAAACACGTTCAAGACTGTTCATCAGCTGGCCTTTAAAAACTCTAATCGGAAACATAATTTTTTGGGTGAAAAGCGAATGGGCAGCAGGACGTAGAAGTTACTCGTCAAATGCTGTTTCAGAGCAGTCGGCAGAGGCCAAGTTCCAGTCGCTATGAGATGCATCAAAGTCCCAAATGAAGAGGATATTTGGCCACATAGCACACAAATCCAGTTTCTCCATCAGGTAGGAAGTAGATTTGAGGTCGTTTCTCGGGCATCGATACAAGGAGGCTTTGAGAACCCGTTGCCTTTATGGTCCTTCTCGCGGCAGGTGAGTATTCCGGCTAAAAAACACACACTCTATAGGGAATCCTTAGTCTAAACGGTCTTAAAAGGATTCATGTCGATTGTTCGTTGCAGCATAGGGCGATTTGCAGGGGTCGTGATTGAGTCTACAAAGTGATTTTAAACGGCTTCGTAGATGCAATACTGTTAGTATGCTGATTTCTTTCGATGTTTGTAGCATTTCGTTGAGAAACTCCTGGAATCGCTCTGAGTCGGAAGTAATTCATTCCTTCATGTAAAGACTTAGACTGTGAAAGACCTCCCCTTAAGATACAGTGGCCCTTGCTCGGAACTCCCATTTTTGCTATTGATTGGTCGTTGTCGACTGGCCACTCCCATGTTCACTACTGGCTGGTCATTGTCGGCTAATGTTACAGGTCTGTCGAACTGGGTTGTAGGACTCTCAAAATCGACCATGATGGACGGATTGGTCGTCGGCCTCAGTGGTTCAAGTACGTTGGAGAAATAACTTGGAATTGGCTTTCTGTTTCGTTTGGCTGCAAAAATTAACCGTGATGGCATGAGTGATTGTTGACGTCACTGCTTTGAGTGCTTCAAAAAGCGGCTGTCTGGTTTCTTTGGTCTTCACACTCTTGGATTTCTTGTTTCCCTGGGTTTTCTGGTTTCCTTGCACACCGTTTTCGTCTTGTTTTATTTTACTGTTTTTTCTGGGGCCGCCATAACAGCTACAGAAAGCGTTGTTGTCATGCTTTTTATGTGAGGTTCTTTTGTTCGGTTTATGGTTACTGAGTAAATGTTCCTGTATTTATACTCTTGGTATAGATGTCTTGTATGGTCACCTAAACAGGACACAGGAATAGGAACAACTGCGCCTGCTTAAAATTAGTAGCCTTACAGTAAATTTCAGGGAGGTTAAGTATTCCCGTGTCTCAACGCTAACAGTAACCCTAAAATGAAACGAAACTGTCATCTTAACCCTAACCCTATCCTTAGTCTTAACCCTGCAGGTAACACGACAATAACCTTAATCCTTAGCTTAATCACGAACCTCACCCTCAACTCGGACCTCACCCTGTAGTTAATCCTAACCCTCACCTTAATGCTAAATAGAAATTCCTTGAAATTTAAAGCAAAGCGACAAATTTTATGGGTGGTTCATTTCCCCGTGTCCTGTTTAAGCGGCCATACAACGCATCCGTACTTTCGCCTTTTCAATCTCTTTTTCAAGAGGTTTGACCTTGACGACTAACATCTGACATTCACTGCAAATTCTATCTGCACGTGACCTGTCTGGACAAGCAAGCAGACTTTGCGCTTCGGCGGCCGATGATTTAGGGTGGCAAACTGGCGTATGCTTGGTCGTTGGATCCAGCCTGCACTCTAACATACCAGTTTTGGCGACAGTGTATACATCTCTCATGCATGTGTCCTTGAGTGGAATTAAAGTCATGCTGACTCGTTTATTTGGCTTCGAGTCATCGAAGTTTAGCTCATGGTCCGTTTTTAGAATGTGACAGTGGAACAGGACAGTGATTCCCCTCTGCATCGTCCACTTTGCTAAAGTGATCTCGAGCTCAACGTTGTTTTGACGTGAAATATTTAACTGCGAAGGAGATAGTGTCAAGATAGCATCTGATAAGTCATGCCAGCTATCGTCGGGTTGATGAGCGATGCCAGTGTTAAGCTCTGATGAAACGCCTGCTGATGTCTTAGTACCATTTTTGGGTAAGGAACACCAACCTGTAAATTGGCTTGTCCACAAATCGATTTATCGGTATATTCCCCGCTTATCATATTTTGCATCTGCTCAATCAGATGGCCTGCCAGAGTTCCAGCCAATGACGTACGTAACTGGCCTTCTGTGAGACGCTACGCTACTGCCCAAGAGTAGAATCCTTTTGGTGGTGTTTTTCGGTGTGCGCAGATGCTCTCCGGGGATATAGCTAGATCCCTCGCCATGCGGACAGGGGGTTGTCCATCTACCTGAATTAACAATTTGCTGGCTACTGGTGCTGCCAGCAAACGCCATCCATATCCAACCGAAGTTGATGGTTGTCTATGCACCTCAGTGCAGCTGCATGCGTTCACTTCTGTCGGAGAAACAAGCCGAAGATTTGCGATGCGCCAGTTGGCTGTCGAAAGATTGAACCGAAAGTCGGAGGTAGGAACAAAGGCCACGCGGACGGGTCGATCTTCAACTTTGACACCGTTGAGTTTGTAGTCCGAGGTGAAGTCACAAATCAAGACATGGGTAAGAAGCCAGAGTGGCCATCAATTGCCTAGTAAACCATCACATAAACTAACCACGCCCTAATTCGTTTTAGTAACCGGCTGAATAGGAGACAGTGAGGGCGTAGAACAGTCGGAGCCGCCAATTTGGCGTCGCCAGAATAACGCGGGGCATGATGAAACGGAGAACCCCAATGTCGGCATTTCCGCCCTATACGCCATGTAAAAAGTGCCCTATAATAATAAATGTGCACGGGAGTCCTCAGTTTACGAAAATGGGCAGAAGAGATCACTACTGTAAACATAAAATAAAACTTAACCTCTCCTGGTGAACTCCTCCTCACCTTTTGACATGTTAAATAGGAGTTACCTTATCCCCACGAAGGAAGTGCATCTTTTGCTGCTTTTCTGACAAGTCAACACGTGTTTATAAAGGCGTAACATGGTGTCGAATAATGCTTGCGACCATAACATTGACGTGTATGCGTATATACAGTATGAAAAACGTTTATTTTATTCATCCACTCTTAAAGAGCGCATCTCGAAAATTCAAACTGAAATGCTAATGCTATTAGGTGTCCGCTGAGGATTTCTGTAGGTAAATAAATACAGCATTTTGGAAGCAGTCGAACTTTCCCTGAAACACGGAGCCAAAAGGCGGAATTTCGGCCCTCCTTCACGCGAAGTTTTATATTTTGGACATCAAGATAAAGTTTCTTATCAATCTGGCAATCATTTACACTATGAGAAAAACGCTTATGAACGTCAAAAAGCGTTAAACGGTAACTCGCATCAGGTAGGATGACATTTGTGAGCACCTCCACGCTGACAGCAAAGATAGAGGGAAGCCTCAAGAGTAGCATTATCAGGTCTTTGAAGGACACGCTCACGGAGCTCAGAGTGAGCAGGAATACTGTGAGGAGGGGTTCTATGAAAAACATTGCTGCACGATATTTAACTATGAAAATATCATCTCATTTAATGGACAGGATACTTTAAGTGCACCGTTCGAAAATGTTGTTTTTTATTATTTATGAGGAAAATCATGTCCAGCATCTGGTACACGAATGAGAAGTTATTCTGCACTTGTGAGGCTATCGACCTCAAAAATGACAGGCAGGTCACATGCTTGAGCTTGATGGACGTATTCCAGGACGTTAGAACGATATACGCATCAAATCAATCCTCTCCCCTTCCAAAATTTTCTTGTTTTCAATCATGTTTTTTACGAAGATTGTTTCTTCTATGAATTAAAAACTAGTTGGCGCAGAACTTGCGAATTCGTGTGCTCTCGTGGATGCAGGACTATGTCCGTGGCATCTCCAACCTGGTGCGTCCCACAAGACTAAGACTGCATAGAAGTAACTTTAAGAAAACCTCCATAGTGATCAAAAGATGCATGGCTCGTATAACCTCCGGATCGCAGTCCCCTCAGGAATGCTCACTTTGTTAGCTTATTTGGGCTAAGGCATGTAAAGATCAGCAACCCAGCTTTACTTACCTAAAGTCCTTCGTCACGAAGACTAGTTTGGTGTTTTCGAGCAAAGTTTTTCCAGCAGTCAGCTTTTGAGCAAAGCTGAACATATAAACCCTCCCATTTCTTTGGTTTTATACAATCCCGCAAAAGGGCATGTTGATAAAAGAGGTTTTGCGGGTGGGGTCTTTATAGTCTTGAGGAAAGGTCATAAGTTATGCCTCCGGTCCTTTCCACAAATAGGCGTGAAGTTCGGCATTTATGAGTTTGCGCGATTTTCTATTAGCTACTTATAATGGGCAGCATTCAGTTTAGAATAACTTGCTTCATCAGAGCAAGCCTCAGCATAAATAGCATTTCCGATACTCTGAATAATTTCAATGTTATCATCCATGTTTTAAATAGGTCCCACCCGTAAACCCTATTTCATCACTTTAACTGATCTTGTGCCGAAGTGCTGTAGGCGTATAAAGCAACATGCGAAAAACTTTTCCACTAAACTTTTAAAAATTGTCGGGTCAACACACTCATCAATCGAGCAAAAACCCACTGTTCTACCAAGGAACTTTACAAAATTGAACTCACTTATCTATTCAAACTGTTTTCCATCAACGGTTACCCTAGCGATTTTGTACACAGATGCATGAGACATCAAGAATTAAAAGAAAAAGAAAAAGATAAGGAACTAGATTGTTCCGATCATGCGCCCACAAAAAAAAACTGGTGAACACTTCCATGCATTTAGAACGTGTCTGAACTCGTTGAAAGACACCTGCGGAAGCACCAAATTTACGTGACGCACAAACTAACGACTACAATTCGAAACCAGCTTGTACACCTTAAGGATAGTTTTGGCTATTTAGATAAAAAAGAACCCGTTTACAAAATCCCATGCAACAGTTGTTTTGTTGTGTATTGCGGTCAAACAGGAAAATCAGTCTCTACACGCCTACACGAACATGAGTTGGCTGTAAAGATACGAGACCACCTGTATCAAGTTGCCATGCATACACTAGAAACTGGGCACAAATTTGCATGGGACAAAACGCGCATTGTTGGCTTCTGCCCATCGAAGAGAGGCCGGGAATTCTTAGAGGCCATTCATTCTGATGACTCGTGCATTAATCGGAACATCGAATTGGATGCCGTGTACAACAATCTCAAGGAAAATTGGAAAAGGCGGTAACCAATCATATTGAGATGTTCATCAACA
The DNA here is from genome assembly GCA_017591395.1 of Schistocephalus solidus. Classification (NCBI taxonomy): domain Eukaryota; kingdom Metazoa; phylum Platyhelminthes; class Cestoda; order Diphyllobothriidea; family Diphyllobothriidae; genus Schistocephalus; species Schistocephalus solidus. Next base: position 4,672 of record WEDG01015151.1, on the reverse strand, counting down.
ATGACAGCTATTGGCAGGATTGATTCAGCAATATTGATTTTCCGACACGTTTTAAATTTTAACAGTTTTTTGCACATTTGCCACAAGTCTGACGACGACCTGGGGAACCCGCGTCGAAAATTTACATAGTAAAGTTACTCATTGTTTCCCAAAGAACTTCTTTACTTCGAATTATACTTCTTGGGATGCCCGTATTCCAATTTATTCGTATATATATAGAACGAATTCAACTTCAATATATATATATATATGGTTTCACCGAGCCCACATATTTGCCGTAACAACTTCCTGTCCATCATTTTGATTGAAGTGCCAAATTGGATGAGAGTGGATGCTTTATTCGCCAACTGGGTAAAGCTGTGTCTGTACCAATGAATAAGCCACGCAGTGGCACACGCAGATAAGAGCTTCATGCTAGTTCATTGTCTGTTATCAACCCCATTGTCATCCGTTTGGACGTAGTATTGGCCCAGTATCACAATAAGACTGGGGATTATGGGAGAGATAGACAAAAACCGATTTTGCGTAGGTTTTATTCCTTACCGTCTGCTTTAATTTATCCTTAACACATAATAACCTCCAGTACCACCCCATCCTCAGCCCACAAGCGGCTGCAAAGGGGGCGACATGTAGTTACGTGGGGAAATCAAGAGACTCAGGGACAGTTTTTGTTGAAAAATTGTCTTACTTCAGTTTATTCGATAGCCAATTGGAATGTCTCAGCAATCTATGTAAAGGACGACTTCTTACTTCCAATTATGGAGGATGTGGCCAAAAATAGGCTTTAAAAGCCGTCTCATAGCGTCTGCACAAATTGACTTTTCTGCTGGGTGCATTATAAGTTATAAAAATGAAACGATCAAAAATAAAAATTTTTCCATGCTCACACGATCTTCTCCCTCTCTCCTCGACATGCACGACTGAGGACACTCATTCCACACGCCCAAAATGACCATATTTTGTTGGATAATTCAATGTCGAGGCGATCAGAAACGAGTTGATTCTCGTCTCTTGTGAACGTTACAATGCGGAAATGTTTGCACTCAGTTGCATTCAGGCTTTTAGCTCGGAAGCAGTTGAACAGAGTATATTAATCACGTTCTCCATCAAAATGACATCACAAACAACTGCCTTCTCTCCCGTGGATCATCAAGAACAGTTTCAGTACAATGTGGCTTTCATTCTGTGGGGAAAATATTTCATCAGAATTATCAGGGATTTCGTTTCGCCAGCCGTAGGTAATTTCAATGAGACGTACAATTTCTGTGAACATCTGCACGTCCTCTTCGAGGTCCCTCGGAAGGCGGACATTGTGTGCTTAACAGGACAGATGACAAAAATTTGGTAACCTGCCTAGCAGCTAAAGGCATGCAGAAAAAGTTCAGTAAAAGTCGCATCGTAGTTACAGACCAGTTTGCATGCTTGAAAAACACCATCTTATGGTTCTGCTCAGACCTCCTAAGCCAGGTAGACCTTCGGTAGGTAAAAACTGATCCTATAATTGCCATGACCTTCCCTAGAGGACAAAATGACGACTTAACGAGGCATCGTACGGATAACCCTAATTTCCGCAGCAGAGGCTCGTAAAATTTATTAAAATTCAGCGACAAAACTGTCCTTGGTGTATAAAGGAGCGGATTCGGAACACCTATGATATGGATTCAGCTAGCCTACCCAACGTTTTTTTCATGCGGAATGCTTGTCACGAGGCTATATTTACGACCTTATTCAAATGCTCCAGTTGCATAGGGTCGGTCGGCATGAGAATATGCAAAAAAACTCAATCAGCAATGTGCGAAGCCGCGCGCCTACAGGAAGCACAACCAGAACCATAAACCGTTTCCTCTCATATGGAATTGCTGTGATGACACTTTCACAAAGAGCTCTAACCAGGTGGAACACAGGGGACAACCAAAAACTCTGCGGGCATAAAGTAAACTGGTCTGCACTGTGATATGACACCCGGCCGAACATGTGCAGATCCATCGCAGCGCAACCAACGAATAACTTCAAAGAGCTGGGCTCAACATTTGTCAAATATTCAGTACCCGCACATTGTGCATCGCGTAGGTTTATTTGGCCTCGTGAGCATATATGCAGTCAATCATTAAATGTCGCACAATACTCATATCAAAATCATTTGGCCAAGATTTTGTACGTCGCTAGGGCCAGCAGCACACGCAAATAAACATGTTTGCCCGTTATATTTTTTTAGAATGGGGCTATAGGTCACGACAGCCCATGCATCCTATCTCAACATCTTCGACTGACTTGATTTAGATTTACAACGCTTTCACGAGATGAGAGCATAGAGGGCCCAGCTGACCAAACTTACATCCACCGATTAACTTTTCCATTATAAATAATCCAACATTCTTCAAAATAGCATGATACCCTAAAGGTTGGGAATTGGAAGGTTTCGGTGGGATTAAAACCCACGATATGAAAGGCAAGGTTCGAGTACAGTATTCGATGCCCAGGTTCGTTTCCGATGATTTTAAACTTGCGATGTATCTACCACAATCTCTCCTCCTTCCTCACCTGGAACTTGTGTCAAGAAAGAGTCAAGAAGACCCGAGGCGGGTGAGGGCGCAGATAGCTATCAAGGTGGAAACCCGTACATAAGCCTTTCACCACAGTAAATCTGATCCCATTGAATGGGAGTGCCTTAAATGCATCGTTTAAAAGGAGCGAGAACGAGTTGATTCTTAGTCCACCAGTCGGCAAATCTCAGCAAATACACACTGGACTGACTGTATCCCGCCTGTTGGAAACCTCCCAAGCTATGGCTAATATTGTGTCATATTTTTATATCGAGGATTATGTGCCGAGACATTCAAACCCACTCAGTCTTCCAATCACAAAGTAGCAGTCCACTATCCAAGCCGGTTGGTTGTCTGACGCAGATTGGGTTCAGCCGCTGAAAGAGCTAAAGAGCTCGTCTGTGCCTGCCATGTCAACGACCTGACCCTCACACAAAACGAACCAGGGTTTCCCCAGAATGGCATTGGTCTACTCGGAGGTCGCATGCGTGATAGTGCCATAGATGCCACATTAAGAAGGATCTATCACAGTCTGGCTTTCAGTCCACCAATCGGCCATGCCACACAAACACATAATGGGCTGACTGCAAGATCTGAGTTGAATTGTCAGTTTTCAGCCTACCAATTCACGTCTTTTAGCGCAATGTGAGAGTTTCATGTACGTCAAAGTGTTAACGGTAAGAAAAAATACGCTGATATTAGATCTTACTCTTTCTGCCATGTCCCATACACCAGTCCACCGCCAGAGCCGATAAACCAACGAATCCTGAGATTGAGAAGGAGATGTATGACGGAGATAAGCACAGCCCATTTGTGCATGCCCCGCAGAAGACATGCTACCACCACGCTAAAAACACCAGGCTTTCATTAAAATGGAGTTAGCTACTCGGATGTCACGTGTAGAAGAGGAGTTCAATAGAAAGATAACCGAAGAAAACACTTCCGACTTAAGTAAGAGGTATGAAGTTCGCAACTGCGGTGTTTGTAGTGCATGCGTGGATGGGGAGATGTGCGGTTACGAGGTTTGGTCTTTGGTGGTTAACCACAGGTTTTCATGGAGACCGATTTCCCCGAAGAGACTCATAGGTGACCGAGAGTGCGTGGCCAGGATGAGCTCTCGAGGCGGCCGCAGTGGGCGTAGAGTTGTGCTCTAAGCACTGGTTAGGGAATTTCTGTCCGATAGATATGCAACTGACCGACCACATCGAGACCTGCCATACCTGTTTTTTGGCCATGTGGAAAGGCTTGGTTTGGGGGGTGCAGTGTCATTTGCGGTGGTAGTGCTCTTAGGGCTGACCACTTACCTGGTAATTTTGCAAATTTATGGAATATGTTCAGATCTCTATTAGCAGAGCTACCTGAGGCTCTGAAATGTCTGAGACATTTGAGAATAACTTGCTAACGAGGAAAAGGTACAGGTGTCTTTACTTTCATAAAATTCAAGGTTGATGTGTTGTTTATTTTTATGGCAAACGCATGTGATTTTAACTTTGGAGAGCATAAATGAATTTCTGATATGGTTTTACCAAAATATGCTTGCATTCCCGTGCGCAGGTGTTTTTTAAAAGTAATTAGTCCGTAGGTCGATTTATGAGCTCTAAAATGTTCAATGCAATGGCTACGGTTAGAGTGATTCGTATTTTAATAAGCTTGCCAAACTTGATATATGACTTGTGAGACAGACAACACGCCAACGTTCTTAAATATGATTCATTTTACAGAGGATCAACTGAACAGGCAGTGTAGCGCACTTAGTCGAGTTTCTAGAAAGGAACCCCCCATAAATTGTGGTACTATAAGACGTGAACACTATTTTCATCACTTAGGTTCATGATGATTTGCCACAAAGCGCGTAAACCCCCGAGGTGTGTCTGGGATATCGGTTTGCGCAGTTATCGTTAAACTGACAAAAGGATCGACTTTTGTTTTACTACTCCTCAAACTTACAGTCATATTACCCTTATTAACGTGATTTATGGTATAAAAACCTCAAACTTCCGGTTAAACTGATAATGCACTCGTGCAATCTGAATTTCAGAATCGCTAATTACGTTAGATTCAGTAGCAATGTGATGAACATCACAAGGAAATCCCATTTACGTAATATCAGACACAGCTGTGAGGCAAAA